>JBCEWB010048552.1:0-14276 GCA_039654565.1 Peronia peronii | reverse complement strand
TGCACATGCTGGAGCGCCATTACCTGCCATTCATTCAAACCTGGGGTTTTGGTCTGGGCTTGTTAGGAAGCAGCTGACAACCATAATGGAAACCCATTGGCTACAGACTGCCTCTGAACTATAAACTCTTATCCCTAGGGTGAAAAGGAGGAGGAAGTGGTAACATAAGTACTATATGTCTTCCTGAGAGCTAGCTCATTCCCGTATCAAATGACAAGGGAATTTTCTCTTCATCATATAAATGTATATGTAAACATGCCATCAATTTATTATGTAACTTTGTATTTGTATTGTGTGTGAAGTATAAATATTTTGCAATTTCGGAGATGAAATAATAGAATAGCCTTCTGTGATTGTTGCTCTTGTGCTAGCTCATGTTTATACACTTGTAGAAATGCTGACGTTATAACCTGAATGGAAACCAAAACTACCAATGTGTTGAAATTCCGATTTTATCTATTACCAAACCAAATGAATAGAAATTCCCTATGACTATAAGTTTAGACTCTGACTGTGAGATACATATGTAAATTGCTGAAATTCATCGTTCAAATAATTTTACATGATTTTTATACATATTCATATATATCACATGTTTGATGTAGGGACCTTGAGAATTCAATATTACACTCATCAATACAGCTTAACTTCAAATTTAATGGGGAAAAAACGATCATAAAGATAAGAGTGTAACCATGAGAGTATATGAATATTGTTAAATTCCTATGTTCGGATAATTTTACATGAATTTTTTTCAATAACGATTTCTTGTCATTTGAGCTTCGGTGCCGAGTCGTTTTGGTGCTGTTGATATGACACTTCATAATTTATTCAGATAAATAAAACTAATACTGTCGTAAAGTGCATCTTTGTTTCTATCTGGTCATTGGGTTGTAGCCGCACTGTTTTTGATCACTGAACTAAAAACGAGCCTTATTTCATGTGTATGCTTATGAAACAAGGTGACGGGCAGCCCACAAGGCAGGCCCAGTACATGCAGATAGCGTGACCGGTGCGTGACCTCCAGCCCGGGGTCAAGTCGGCCAGCCAACTAAGTGTGCCGCCTCGGAACAGTCGTGAGCGACATCAAAAGCTGGCTTCATGTCTGGTACTAAGCGAACAAATGAAATAGACAACGAAAGTCCTCAAGTTTGTCTGTGAAAGCACTGGTGCAACAGATATTTCTCTAAAAATAGCCCCGGGAACATATCCATTTATTTTATTTTAAGTTTGGGTCCACAACGGTTGGTCGCCAGAAACACAATACTGATGAAAATACATACATACAGTATGTAAGAAAATACATTCCTAGCTCTAAAACATTTGAGACATTTCATCACCTTGAGTCAATAGGTTCTATCCAACAAAATGGACTTTGAGAAATTTGATCCCAAACATATGATTTTTTCAATTTATAATTGATTTCTTTTTTTACACTACTATGTCTAAAGTACACAAAGGATTCCTATATTGTACAGTGGTCTCTGCCTAAGAATCCGGTCGCTGGGAGACAAAAAAATGCGGGCTCTTAGGCTGACGGATTCTTAGGCAGATTAAAAAGTTAAGCAATCCGTCTGACCACAGACTGCTTTCACTACATGATTACTTGATCGTTACCGTTAGTTAATGATTTATCTATGCGAATAAGTACAGCCTTCTTCCCTGTGTGTATGCTATAATTATAAATAGCAATTCCTGATCTTTTTTAGACTATAATTACACCAATACTGCCCAGCGTTTAAACGCCATGTGAGTTTTCACATAATGGTATCATTGTTGAAAACATGATGTTGCTATGCTACCCCGCGGATAATTGCATGAGTGACCCAAGTGTTTACAGACTGACCAAAGTAGCAGAATAGATGACCAGCCAGGAGGCTAAACCTACTCCTTATCCACAAAGCCAATCACGGGTTACGTATTAGTCAACAACGTGGCCTGATTATGCAGTCATACATCAACCATCACTTCCATTCCTTTGTCTACCTGTTCTCTCCACCCCTGTCCCCATTTTATTGCACATCTAGCACTGTGCGTTTCTCTCAAGTGGACAGTATGATGTGGAATTATACCATAAGTACTTGGGTGTCCTGGCCCGACACCGGGCTCTTAGACGGATTTTTTTTATTTGGGAGCGCCCAGAGCAGGTTCTTAGAGGGACAAATTATAGAGAAAAAAATTCCGTTTCGCAGCAGAGGTGGGTTCTTAGGTGGACCGGGCTCTTAGGTGGAGGGTTCTTAGGTGGAGACCACTGTATAATGATAGGCTGAAGATAGACTGAAGACTGTGCTTTTCTAGAGCCTTGTTGCTCAATTTTATCAGACAGAACCTTTTGATTCTAGGACGGTAACAAAAGATTCACACATTCATAATCTGATTCATTATCACAAACCTAATACGTCCAAGACAAAAAGGCAAACAATTCCCTGATCCAAATGTGAATGATCATGGCAAAAAAAAAAGCAAATATCTGTCCTTTTTGGCTTCCCTACACAATAGGGTACTAGCTCAGGAGGCACTCTTCAGGCTCACATTTAAAAATTCAATCACCATCATGCTTTTCTCATCACAGTTGGGCAATTCAAGGCAAACATCAGGCACAGAATTAGACACAAGATAAGAAAATCTTTTCTGAATGTCTCAAATTACTTTGTAACACACAAAACGAATCAGCTCTAAGCCTACTCTTTTTCTCAAGCAGTCCGCACTATTTAACAATAAAAAATAACACTTTATAGATCAAAGTCAAACAACAATACATTCATGATCACCATCAATGCCACCAACTTTAAAATAATAAATTAATGCTCCCTGTCAAATAATGGCATTGATAACTACAGATTACAAGTGTGTAAAAATGATACACAGGAACAATAAAGTAATAAAAATGTGTACGAATGGTCGTAGGAAGGGATAATCACCTACAGGAATGCTAGCTAGGAGAAGATACATTCGCTTGAATGTATATCAGAAAAGAAGACACTTTAAAAAGGGCCAACACATCACTGGAAATAAAAAAGGAGAAAACTCTTTCCTGCCAATCACTATGAACTTTCAGAACAATCTTTGGAAAAAACACAATCTCGTCTCAATACTGCAACTGGCTCAGACTCGCCTTCAATTGACCACTCAAAAAATCATATTCTTGTCAAAACTGTTACAAATTAAAAATCCTCTTCGACCACCTGTCGATATCAGAGACATGCTTCCCTCCTAAAAACACAAAATTCTTTAATGATACAAATTTCTTTCAACTGCTTCACTGCTATACCAATTTTGCAGTTCTATGCTAAGGATCAATGATACGGTATGTCCCATGCTCCCTCAACTACTAACCCCTCACTTGTATTCAGTCCTGCTTTCTGTGCGCAAGCCAGCAGCATGCTTCTCCTTTCCCACAAGCAATCAGAAGCGTGGACTGACAAATTACTAACTGTTGCACAAACAAGCGATAATACACCTGTTTCAAGCTCTCATTGCTTGCTCATCTGCCGATCATTACCTTATGATGTTTATCAAATGATGCTGCGGGTAGATGCGAAACACTGGTCAGTAGTCAGAACACTGGATCGAAGGAGAATAGTGAGGGATCGATGGTGGGTTGACCGTGAATATATCACGCACATTTTCCCGCACACGAAAGAGCAATGTTTGGATGTACATTGTACTGTTGTTATTAGCAGTGGAATGGCTAATATCAGTAACTGTAAATATCATTGTTCTATACAAAAATGCCTTCCCTGAAAAGAAAATTCTGCTTGATGAAAATGAGCTGAATCTTGTGATAAGACTTCATGTTTGATAATAAACAAGATGAAAATCTGTAATAAATTTGGCACTAAACTGTGTCACTCTGTGACTGAATCTCACTAATAGCAAATGACAGCTTCAATACTATCAATTAAAAAAAAAACAAAAAAAAAACAATCTTCTTGGTTTGAAGTTGCAGCTAGTAAGTTTCAACTGAGGGATGACAAAAAAGAGACTTTAAAAAAAGAAAAGAAAAGGGTACTTTCATTTAATATTCCAATTACAACAAGGCTAACAAATTAAAAAATCTCACTACATCTTTCATAAATCTTTTCCATAAAGAAACAATTGGGATATGTGTGGGTATCTCTGAGAAAGTGAAACATATAACGGCATCTATAGCTGACACTTTGTCAGTAGCTATTTGAGCATTCTAAAAAAAAAGAAGTCTAAAGACAAAGCCAATAAAAAGGAACAAACATCCAAAAAAAAAATACAAAAAAGAAAAAATTAAAAATTGAGATCTGCCAGTTCCAGAAACTTTGGCATGGAAAAGATGAATTGGCTAGGTTTATGTAAAAATATGTCTACTACCACTTTTTCTTATATCATGACACAAAAAAAACCCAACAAAACCATCAATAAATTATGTGTCTTTCCTCCCTCTCTTGTAATGTTTAGGCTGCCATTCCGGCCTAATAAATGATGGGTGAAAACCTTGAAAATAACAAAACTGGACATCTCTTGTTCTTCCACCCTAGTCCCAATCCAAAACAATAAAAAGTTAATTTTGTCTTTTGCATTACTAAAGCTTCTTTTGTTTTCTAGTGTTTTGATTTCCAGGTGTGTATACTGGCTATATTCCCTCAAAAACATGTCTTATGGCTAGCCAGAATGAGTTTAAAAGTCGCTGGACTTGACTAGAGAAATAGGAGGTTGAATGTGATGTAGGTAGTCTGATATCAGTGTTTTCATATTTCAGAAACTGAAAGAACATTCATCTCTGAACAAGAAAATATTAGTTTTTAAGAGGAGATTATAAATATCAGAATGCTGTAATATGAATACACAGATTTATGTATTAAACTGTCAATTTTCTGCCAAGTTTTCTTCTGATACTAGCTAGTGCTCTGGCTATAGTCAAGCTAGCTCAAAACATGTTTTCACTGCATTAAAGTGTATGAATTAAGGTTCTGTTTTGATAGAAAATCGACATATGACTCACTTTGGCTGCAAAACATACTGGTATTTTAAAAACACCACATCTCTCACCAATACATGTACTTGACATAAAATATCACTTTCTGACATATATTTTCTTCTTTGATTGTCTTTCAAAAGTAATATGAATAAAAAATCTTTACAATAATCAATCAATTAAGGTAATAAGAGCCATTTTCAGTCTAACAAAAAACTCAGTTGACATACTCACAGTGTTTCTCTCACAGCAAATATAGTAATTTAGTAATCCCCTTTATCCTGATCATAATGAGAACCTGAATTTTACAATAACACAAGAATAACACACTGATCATGATAAAAATCTTTTTTTTTTTTCATTAGATTTCCAGCTGTTCAACTCAAGAAAGCAGTTTTGAAAATGAAAACTGGTCAATATTCACTGTCTACAGCAAACTCCAGGGTAAGAAGAGGCGCAATCATTTTGGCCGAAAAAAAAAAAAGAGACATATTATGTATACTGCTTCACACTTAACTGAAAGTAAATTACCATACCCATATTTCAAATAGAGATCTCTCTGAGCAGAGCTTGGAAATATCAATATGCTTCCCAAGGGTTCCCTACATTCTTATATATGGTTTACCTACAAAGTAGATCCATGGTGTTCTAGTCGGCTGATACTGAACATCTTGCTATGGTCCCACACCTGCCTCATTGTACACCTCTATTAAGAAAAAAAAACAATAACTATGGAAACATATTAAATCACCTGTAGCTCCAAATTCACAATACACCAAAAGGATATGTGGGGCTGTCTGATCCATACCGCATCAGGTAGTAATGCACAAATTTCTTGACAAATTGAATAAAAATAAAACAGTTTGTAAAGTGATAAATTTTTTCCACTTTCTCAACAATTCAAAAAATGTTGCTTTTACCAGAACGTCAAGCAAGAAAAAGCTAATTAGGTGTTTGCTACCAGCACTTGCCCCTGATGGATTATTAAAACATTGGCGCCTGCAATATTTGATCAAATCGATGTTGATAAACATTCCAACAACATAAAATCAGTCGTGACATAACTTCCAAGTAGTCCTTAATCAGATGTAAGTAGTACTGATATTTTGTACAAAAAAACGTGCCTACTACTTATAACTATTAGAATATAATTGAATCGCACTGATGTATGACCCAGCATTTTATTATGATGGGTGCAGGCATCTCTCTATCTATATGCCATACTCTTTGTGTCTTTGAAAGTAAAATTTAATCCTCTTTCCATCAGCTTTTGCTCACCTAAATCAAGAATATATGAAGTCTGAAATGATTCCATAAGAAAAATATATTCACACATATTGATCTGATCAAGTTAAAAGTTTCACACAAAAAAAAATCACATCTATCAAACCCATGAGGGAAAGGCTTTCAGTAAATATGTGAATATCATATCCTATGGTCCAAGACACCTCCTACACTTGACTTTTAAGACAACATCAATCAATCACATTTGACGACAAATGTTGCAGGGAACATGCCAGTTTTGCCTGTCCTCTCCTGGGTGCCTTTGTACCAGCCATCCTCCCGCTTGCGGTGCACATGAATGATATCCCCCAACTCCAAGGCCAGTTCATGGTCTGTTTGTGGAGGATAAGGCACAACACAGCGGTATCTGGAACACAACAGACAGTTACAAGTTACTCACTACAGCATCATTGTTACTGTAAATCCGCTTTCATCAAGAGATCAGGCTAAGTGAACAGAAAAAGAACATATCATTAAAGTTACTTTTGATTAGTCTAGGGCAAACTGATCACTGAGATAATGTCCATGGCAAACATCATATTTATATCCTATGAGGCAGGTAGGATAACTTTTATACTGCATGGTTCAGACCCACTATATCTGAAAAGTGTAAATGCATATGGCACTAAGTTGACTGTTTTCTTTTCTTTCATATGGGCTGCCTTTGTGCTGCCTATTCCTGCACTGTCCTCCAGAAAAAAGTACAATAATTATAAAAATTCATACAATAAAGTCTAGTTTCATGGGTACAAAAAATACTGAGCATGAAATAGAAAAAAAAGGTGTTTTCTTTTAAAAATTTGAATCTAATCATTACACCAAACATCATTTGTCCTTACTCCATGGATATAAGTTTCTCTTACATTACAGTCATCATTTGATGATTTTCACAAAACCACCAACCTCAATAAAGAAAATCAGCCAGGACAAAAAATGAATTTCTCTTTCCAAAGACGAATACTGATAGCAGTTCTTGTGCAGTGACGTTTCTAGAATCAATTTTTAAATCTGCAGTTCCCTTTGATTTGACTGCAATGAGCATTACCTCTCCCTAACCATAGGCTTTGGTCTGGGCTTGGCTGGCACAGGGGGTGTGGTAGTGGTGGCATCAAAGGAGGCAGCTTTTCTGTGAGCACAGTTGGTGCTGGTATCTCCACCTACCATTGTGCTGTGGCCTGCAGAACTATCGGCAGGATAACTGCCAGATCTGCTGGATGGGAACACAGGAGAGAATAAATGGAATCACTGGTCATAATCACTATATAAACACCTTTCAAAAATAGAATAAGTTAACAACTGCCTGCAGTAAAATAATTCCATGATGAAAAAGGTAAGATGATTCTAGACATAGTGAAATTTGAATTTTGGAAACAATAATTTACATGTCCTTCAATTAATGATTGGAAAAAAAATTTGAAGCACAGAATCCATTCCAGTAAGCATCCCTGGCTAAGCACAACTGTATTCCCATTCAAGTAAACACTTCTTTCATGTTGTCATCACTATTAGTACTTGTCAAAAAAAAAATAAAAAAAAATTCTCAGCTAGGGACCACTAAAGATAGATGTCACTCTGCTGTGATTATTTTCCATACTGAAATCTTCTTCCCAAGTTTCTGCTCGAGCAGTCCATAAATTTGCATCTTCACCTGCTTTCACAATAGCAAATAATATAAATTTTATTAATTGTTAAAACTGTGCATCTTGAATGCTGGACAAGTAACATAGGAAATCATACATGAGCTATATTTGTGAGCTGAGAACATTACTTAGCATAATTTTTCTTACATGACTGAGATATAAGTTTCTCTGTATCATTCATAGTCCAGTGACTCATCTTACATTGTGATCTCTTATTTAACAATTTCTGAATCCACTTGCAGTTTCATAACCCCATTCATCATTCAAATGTGAAGTCAAACCTGTGGTCTATAAGACCATTATTTCCTTTTTTTTCTTGGAATCAAGTCAAAACTGTGAACAAGATTCAAAGGCTAATGCAGCATGTCTTAAATAATAGAGGGTGGTAACAGTAGGCAGTACCTGACATGAGCTACATTATCAAAAAACAAGACAGCAAGAGGAGGCCCTGGTTCAGGATCTGGTGGTGCCTGCTTGGATTTTTTGGTCTTTCCTGCCAGCAGTTTGACCAAGCTTTTCTTTTCCTTTTCCTTCTTCTCTTTCTGGGAGACAATTGTAAGAAGACAATGAAAGCTCAAATAAAAGGGGGAGGAGTGATTCCACAAATATGAGAAAAAAAAAACAACAAAAAACAAACAAAAACCCCAAAACAAAACAGAACACAAATAAAAATCAGGATCTGACAGAAGTCAGAAGATCAAGGTTATTTGAGGAAGACTTTGGTATTGGCAGGCTGCTGACATTACAGTTGACCTTGCTGAAAGATAGCTAACTGTATGTTGCTATATAATGCAAAATTTTATCTTACTAACCATCATCATGTCATCATCAACACGCAAACAAAGAGCTTGATTCAACCCAAATTTGTGGCATTTCAGCCATTTCATTCCATGAGCAATGTCATTTCATGTCCGAAAATTTATTTCAGGAGATCTGTCGCCTAGTGTGAAGCCTCCACCTTTATGCATTCCATTATTGCAGCCCATTTGGTAGTGTTACTATCTGGCTTTCTCAGTATGTCTTATTTAACATCATTCTATTGGACAACACAAATGTGTCATTTAGGCAAAACAATAAAAAGTTGATTTTTAAAAATAGTTCCTTATTTGGGCCACCAAGGTTATAAGTAAGTGAAATAATAGAACAAATAAATAAAACCATCCATTACACACAAATTTTGTTCTTCTCAGTAAAACTTTTCCGATAAAGGATGACTTTTTCAATGTAATTGACAAAAATATATAAAATATTAACACAAAATATTACATACATTATTCAAAATATTAGAAAAATTAAACATCCTCAAGAACAAACTAAATTCTCTCTTTTCCACTAGGCCATATAAATAATTCTGTACAATAATTTAATGTATAAAATATTCCATAATTAGTCCAAGTTGTTTCCATCTGTTTACCTTTTCCTTTCCCGAAGTGGTCAAAGCTGCCGAGGGGGAGTCAAAGCTGTGAGCCACCACTACATTAGGTGGTGTGATATTTGCTGAGGCTGACATTGTCTGTTGCATGGCCATTAAGTTTGGGGGTACCCACAGAGAACGATGTGGGGAGGCCACGGTGGAAGGTGGGGGTGCTGGGATCATTGGCCGGGACAAACTTGCATGAGTCGAGTTGTGAGATGATGAGGGAGTGGTGGGAGTAGAGGGGAGCATATGTTTAGGAGAGGACAACAATGTGGTTGTGGCTGGGCTAGACAAAGATCTGTGGGGTCCTCCAACCAGCTGGGATGATGGAGACCGAGATTTCTGACCTGCAGTGGACATATATATATAAAAAAACACTCTGGTCTGTATTCTGAATTACCATCATGCCATCTTTTGTCTCTACTGCCACAGAGACAAAATTCAAATCGTTTTCCAAGTCAATGTAATGTTACTGAAATTTGTTATGATGACTCTTATCTCACACTCTCATGATTTTTTTTGTGGTCTAATCAAATAAACACCACAAAATCAGTGTTCAAACACCAGCTGGAATCATTCATATATATATATATGCACTTGTGGGATAACATTCAGGTGACACTACTTTGCAGAAAATTAATTTATTAAAACTGAACAGCAAATAACTATATCAATACTTTCAAACTTTTGTGTGATTTATTCCAACACATACATGGCAGATTTTCATTTGCTTTTAATTTACTGAATAGATATCAGATTTTCATTTGTGTGGTCGGATGATCAAAATAGGTATTTTAAGGTGTATTCTAACTGGATTTTACTTTGGTCATGACAATTGTCCAAGTCCACTTCCCTCTCTAACAATTGTGTTACTTTGATCTCTTAACCCTGTGAACCCATATTCCCGGTCTACCTGGATTCCTGAGTTCTACTAATGGCCATATTCCCGGTTTACTGGGAATGAGGAGGTAATGAGAAGACATGTGAGAATGAAGGTCCTCAATGTAAAAATAACCATCCAATCAGATATTTTAACATTATTTACTGCAGGATTACTTAAAATGAGGTCAAGATGGCAGCACCCATGTACACATGGCTGTGATTTTGTAGCGAAAACGATATAGAATCTTAGATGTCAGGGACAAAAAGCCACAGATCTAGGTCACAGCTGTTCATGGCTACTGAAATTGTTGACAGTTTGTGTGATTCAGACAGTGGTGAAACTTAATAAGATGAAGATTGTCCTGTTTCTGATAAAGATTTAAAAGAAAGAGATAGATCTAGTGCCACTACCGAGTCTGAAGTGATCTAGATCTAGATGTGGATAACAACAACCAATAAGCAAGGGGGTGTGGCTCTCAGCAGAATGCGAGAGATGCACTGGTGGGTTAGGTACAATGTGAAATGAAAGCTTCACTTCACCACTGATAGATCTAATATTTGATGATAGTTATTTGGGGCCCAGAAGAAATATTCCTGACTATATAGATCTAACTCAAGCTGGGTGCACTGGGTATGATTTTTTGGCACATTTTGCTCAGGAGCCCAGACACAGGGTGTTGTAAGGCTCAGGAGGGCAGGGTACAGAGGGTTAAACAAACTTAGGATGTTTTTATATGCAGTATAAATGAACAATCAAATTGTTCTGCCACAACACTTTTCACAGGGTAGTTTATCAGGCCAATACACTCTTTTGGGGTTATTTGGCTGTTCATCCAAAATTCATTTGTCCTTGAATCTATCAAGTATTAATCCTTTTCCAAGAAATAGTTTTATCCATAAATTGTTGGAAGTCAAGCATATCATGTAGCCCATTAATAACCACTTTCTGTGACAAGATTCCAAAATTTTTCAACAGACTCAGAGATCACAGACTGCTTCTACTTAATTTTAGTCTCAAAATCACTAGTCGCGTTAATTATTTTCATCTCACAGTGGAGGAATTCCTACAAAAATCATCCACATTTGCTATGAAGTGCAATTGGTCTCTCATGTGACTGACATTCCCATTCAAAGTTAACTTCTGTGATACTGTGGCCCATAAAATCATTTTCTCTCTGACACCTGTCTTGTTTCATCTGGTTGGCTTCACTTTGAACTTTGTATGATAAAGCCAACGTACCAGACGTACTCATCTTTGCTACTCTGGGCATCAGTGGAGGTGCCTGAGAAGAGGCCTCAGCAGAGGCAGGGACTGGAGGCACTGGGCGCTGGTCAATGGTCATTGCACTGAGAGTCAGCGAACTGGATGGGGATGGACCTTTGGCTCTTATGTTCAACACATTGGGATTAACTGGCTTGAATGCACTAGAATGTCTGTAACATGGAAGCAGATGGACAAATATTCAATGACCAGTTTTATGTAACAATATCACTTTTCTTTGTAGAAACAAAGACAAATGTAAATCAATCAAAACAAACATATACACATTAAAAAAACACACATACACACTAGAAACGAAAATCAACTCTGTTTTTAAAGAAGAACTTTAAATTTGCACTATCACAGCCCTGCCACTTTGCCAACCCCAAAAATCAGTATGTTAACTCTCAAAAATCTGAATTTGGCCGAAAAAATCGAAATTATACAAAACAATGAGGTAATATTACAGCTGATCATGTTTACGTTTAAAATCTAGTCTAGACCTACAGATTTATATCCCATGTAGAACTAATTCTTAAATTAGTTCTTCAGTAATATTAATACCCTATTCTTTCAGAATACATGGAATAATAAAATAAATAAAATGACTAGAATTTCATTTAACCGGTCCAAACTCTAAGTCTACTGTAACATCATACCAACCCACCCTATGGAATAAAAACACGTCAACCATCTAGATCTAGACTCTAGATCTATAAAGGAGCCGTTGGCGGTTCTACAAAGCATGTGAGTTGGGCTTGCTGAGAGAACCAAAAGCTTGCCTATTCCTCATGTAGATCTAGTTGGTACTAGATATTATAAATTTAGCTCTTTAACGGACGAGGCAGGAACTAATGTGAGTTGATGAGACGGTGGCGATTGCAAGACAAAAGCCGAGACCCGAGTTCACAAGGCCGACGCGAGGTAAAATTAACATATCATCCGGCACTTCCGGCAAAATGAAATCGAAACCATTCAAAACAGGCACGGCCGGGCCAATGTCAGCGAAACAAACAAAAATCGGAATACAGTGCAGGCAATCGGACAAATCGGAAGGACAGGAATTTGTGGGAGGAAAATCGGGATATTCCGATAAAATCGGAATAAATGGCAGGTCTGCTATCAATGAAACTGACTTAAAAACAAAAACAAAAACACAACAAAAAAAAAAAAAAGGAGGAGGGGGGGGGAGGGGCTGGAAAGAAAATCTCTCTCACATGATAAAATAAAGAGAAATGTTTTCTTAAAGTTCCAACTCATCACTATGATATTCGCATTCCTACAAAGACTGCTTCGAAGTTGTTTGGATTCTCTACCTTATTTACCATTCCATTCCTGAAAGTTCTAAACAGTCCCATTAAACTCATGAAATGCAGATCATTGCTCCGAGGACATCAACATACCTGACCATGTGAACATAATTGCCAGGAAACACACCAGCTTGATTTGTTTTCACACACGTTCCTTTGTACCAGCCGTCCTGACATTTCTCTGCCACTGTGTACTGTTCTCCCTTGTGTAGCTCTAACTCATCCTCCTTCTGAGGTTTGTAGTTGTAAAGTGCAATATACCTGAAGAGTACAGCAAATTTCTATGCATTGTCACTTCTAGACAGAGCCCCTTGACTAACCAATCAGTCCTCTATATCGCAGACTCTGCTTAATGAGCACTTATTTTCAGTCTGCCAAAGATACCAAAAAAAGAAAGATTTATTGCATTCAGGCAAAAACAGTTAAATACAAAATTTGTTTAAATCAGCAGATTCTGGCAATAAATGAAGTATCTCTAGCTCTATATAAAAATTATTTATCAGCCTATAAAATTCCACAGCTTTTTACAATTAAAGTTCCTGGAACAAAAAGTACCCATGTCATATTTCACATATTTTGAGCCATGGTTGAGAGAATCCAAATGAAAAAAAATAAAAAATCTGTGAGAGATTAACAGTAAAAAATTTAAGGTGGAAGCATTCAGACATCATAAAATGCTTATTACAAGTAGTTGGAATGGCATATGACATCAGTAAAAATAAAAGGATGGACACTGGATGACCACTATGAGGCGAAAAAAACTGCTGATCCTGCAGATTATCCATATGAGCATTCTAAAATGAATTTCCACGTCCTATAAATAGTGAAATTTTCCTTTCTTTCTACTGCTTCAGAGCTCAGTTATGGACTATATGCCATAGTAAAGGTCAAGACACTCTTGGTTTGGACCAAAAAAGATATAGGGAGCCCATACAGGCCCTGAAGAACCTGGAAGTGACTCTATGGGAGCCCTTACAATGATGCGGGGAAGGGAGCAAAATTCGAGAAAAGATACGCCCAGAAAGTCAAAAAACAGCAACAAGAGACACAAAAGTCATGGAGAGAGGTCTAATATGTGAAAAAGGGCTGTTCTGAGGCTGAAAGCCGAACAAAACTCTCCATGTCCATTTTTCGCTGAAAAAAACCTTTAAATGTGTTTTTCTCAAAATCCGTTTTTTTTTTTTAACAGTATTTTGCTATCTACTTTTTTGTTTCGAAACTGATTCTAACCATTAGTATACATCATTTTCATAACAAGACCAAGAAACGTACGTATGTGCAGCCCATTCAGTTGGTTAAGTTTTAGAGAAAAATAGATTTTTGGTGTGAAAAAACGGCGAAATTTGAATTTTTGTTACATGGCATTTTCAAAAATTTCTAGAAAATTTTCTATTGCATAGGAAAGGCTGAAAATATGTCACTTTTTAGATATTATGTCAAACAATATGTTCACCATATTTTATCAATTTCCGTTGAAATTTGACGTAGGAGATAGATTTTAAAATCAGTCAATTTAGAGACGCCAAAATCCAAT
>JBCEWB010048541.1:0-14278 GCA_039654565.1 Peronia peronii | reverse complement strand
TCTATCTATCTATCTATCTATCTATCTATCTATCTATCTATCTATCTATCTGTCTATCTATCTATCTATCTATTTATTCATTAGTTGATCGATTGGTTTCACTTTCTCTCTCTCTCTCTCTCTCTCTTTCTTTCTACCTTTCTATCCTGCGTTCCATTTGTCTTTTCATGCACCCATTGGGAGTGTTATGAGCGGAGTATACATTTGGCTGAAAGCATTAATCTGGTATAGACACAGCACAACAATATTCCTTCTTTTGAAGTACCACACCTGGCGACTGTCATTATAAGTATCACACGTATAGCAGTCATGACTGTATCTGCTTCTATGTGTGAATGTGCGTGTGTTAGTCAAGGCGTGAGGCTCAAAGAGATGGTGAAGAAAATTAGATAGCCAGGGACTTATTTCTTGTCCTGATTGGAACAGCCGAATGTGAGCTTGGCACGTGATCTCATCTTACGCAACTCGCGTCTCATTACACTATCAGGAGCCGCTGGGTGCAGCTTCTCCTACACAGATCAAGAAAAGGAGAAAGGTAAAGATCATCTCATACTGATGTGTTAATTTTTTTTATGAAATAGTTTTTTTTTTTTCAAATCCGTCTATGTTTTTCTTTCTCTTAGTGAGAGAAATGAAACAAGATGTGCTTGATGACTACCTTTAAAAGGAAAAAAAAATGAAAAATACACAGATTACAAAAAAAAAACAGGCGAATAAGGGAACATATTGGAGGGTCTAAAACTGAAAGTGCACAAAAGTGCAAAAACAAACAAACAAACAAACAAATGCACATATTGGAGAATTGTGTTAAAACGAGAGATATGTTTTCATTAAGTTCAAAGCATTGGAGGAAGAAAGAAATCTGGAAAAGGGTATGGCATATGGAGTGTGTGTGGGACTGTCTTCTACGGTCAAGTCAGTGTGTCAAGGGAATGTTCGCGTTCCTCGGTATGCTCATCATGTCAAATTGCACCCAATCTGAATCAAGATCGGCCGATGTTAATTCGCCTTATCCAGACAGGATTGGGTGATATTTTTTTTTTTCAAATTGAGCATTTTGACATGATGCGCATGCCAAACGCAGACACCCTCCCCCTACCCCCCCCCCCCCCCCCACCCCACCCACCTCCAAACGCAGTGACTCTCCAGTCCCCTACTTTGTGCCTGAACAAAACACCGCAAATTCAGTTTGAACATTTCATTTGTGTATGACCATCAAATAATTCAGAATTTTAGTTCTTATAATCCGATGAAAAGGACAACAGTGCTAGAAAAGATACTGGCAGCACGTTCCTATAATCTCTTGCTATTCTAATTGCTTTGATACACAGTTCTTTCATATGTAAGGTTTACAGTGTCTGTCTTTTGTAGGATCAGGTCTAATATTCTTTGACAAGAAGATAATGTGGATGAAAGGCATTTCCATGACGATCAAAGTCATCATGTTCTATCGCCAAGACTCGGATTATCCTTATTTAGCTATAGAGGGAATGTCGTTTTCTATTTCCATTGTTATGCTTTGAACTTCCATAAAGTCACAAATCACTCTTTGTTACTTAATTGTGACATTTTTCTGACTTTCGGCAAGAATGGAACCATCTTCCACAAAGGGAATTTATTCGTCTTCTAATGCACATTTTGTATAATATATTTTATAATATCTCTACTATCTCTCTCTCTCTCTCTCTCTCTCTATCTATCTCTCTATCTCTCTATGTATGTATGTAATATATGTGTGTATATACTAGTTGAGAACCCTCGGGCTTTCTGGGACAACCATTTTTTTTTTAAATATAGGACAGACCGACACAGATCTTTATGCAATAATTTGTGTGCCAAATTTCAGATGGATAGATTCAGCGATTTTCGAATCCATAAGTCTTTTATGAGTTTTGTTGCAGATTTATAGTATAGATGTACGTCACTCTGATTCCCAATATGAGAAAATAAAAGGTCGACTATTACACCAGACTGGACATATTTCCTTAAAGATCTGAATTTTTAACAGAGAAAGAAAGAGAGAAAAAGAAAGAGAGAAAGGAGCATCACTTTTCAACTAATACTAATTCAGTAGGATCATGGACACTTAGACAGTGAATAAAATGAGCGTGCCTTGATACACACATTTCTCGTGTTCTGAATAGTTCTCACTATAAATATTCCTACATTCTCTCATGGTATTTCTCCCTCATTGAGGAGAATTCTGCTCCTTGCATTACCCATGCCTATTCCTAAAGAAGTCTCAATAGGAAAATTTTGTTCCCTCGGAGGCTGAGATGATGAATACCGGAAGCCACAGGTCTGATTTGATTTTATGTCCCATAAAACACGAGACATCCAGCTGGCCGTGTGAGGGAAAGGGAAACTGTGAATTTGGAATGGAACTGCAAATAGCACCAAGCAGATTTTCTTTCATTTTATGTTATGCGCCCTGCCATATTTACTAAGCTAATCAAAGATCGCTTACTTTTCCATTGTTTTGAAAACAAAAACATAGAACTAAAGGACTATATACTTATCTCACTCCACCCGAGGAGTTTTCCTACCACTGTATTATATAGTTTTCTTTTCTTACAGAAATCCGGCTCAGTGCTAAATATGTAAGGACACACACACACACACACACACACACACACGCACACACACACACACACACACACACACACACACACACACGCACACACACACACACACACACACACACACACACACACACACACACACACACACACACACACACACACACGCACGCACGCACGCACGCACACACACACACACACGCACACACACACACACACACACGCACGCACGCGCGCACACACACACACACACACACACACACAAGCTTACCTTGTACAGCTGTACACTTGTAATTTTTCTATAGTTAATTTCCAGGAGGCATTACGCATTTTATTTTCTCCAGCCCTCAGTTTCTGCTACCGTTTTGCATTTAAAAAAGATACACATGAGGATATAAATAATAAAGAAAGGAGATTCATTTATAAATGAATGGAAAAAAAATTACCTCTTCGATATTGTCTCTTGAGTTTTTATTAGAAACACGCATTAGATCGATTATCGATAGGGGGGTTAAACATGTGAAAAGTGGGGCAGAGAAGAGAAGAGAGCGGATTAACAATGAAAATGGAACAGTTTGGAAAAGAAAATGTGTGAATTCTCGTGGATAGATAGTCTGAGTATTTGAGTGAATGAAAATGCCATGGCGAGGGCGTAAACAACTGCGTTTATTTTTGAGCTGGGGTACATGCATCAGTCTGGTGATAAAAATCGTGAATGAAAAGTTGAGCAGAATTATACAGTATTATACTACTATGGTCATTGTAACAGTTCAGTGACAACAATCTGAGTGAGAAAGCCTGACATAGCAGTAGGGGGCTGCTGTGCCGATTACGGAAGAAGCAAAGACCGTCTATTTAGTTTACGCCCTTAAACATGGTTGGTCTCTCGTAAGGCCTGGTTGGCAGCCCAAGTAGGAAAGGGGAAAATGCCGAACTCAAACTTGCCCAGAGAAGGTTGATCTCCACCACACCTAACCGTCCAAGACATCGTACACGATGAGGACACAACCTGTCAGGAGGCGCCAAATGACCCCAGACAGAGCTGAGAAGAAGAAAAAAAAGGACAAGAAGAAGAAAAATTGAAAGGAAGAAAATTAAGAATTAGGATAGGAAGAAGGAGAGACAAGAGAGAATGATGGCCAAAATGTGGAGCAAAGTCTCAGTCCCTGAATGACACCAGACATTTGTAAACCGGTCGGTAGTACCAGTGATTTCGCTTCCGCCTCTTCTGCCTTTGATGGGGCCTATCTGTTTCCGCCTGATATCTTTAATCAATTTCTCTTTCTTTTCTCTTCACTCTGGGCTATCTAATCCTCTAATCAGAATAGCCCTGTGGCACAAGAATAAGAGGACAAAATAATGTCTTTCAATACTCTATCATACAAATATTCGACAACTGCTATCAGCAGAGTATCTCTTTTAGCCTGTCGTTGGTGTAATATAATGATACATCATGCAGTATATTGACTCTAACCGATTACAGTATTATTGATTGCTTTTGGAAATTGCAAATGTCAAATCGCAATGAAAGATATTCTTCAATGTATGGGAGTATTTTAGCAACCGTAACGTTCACATTCTTTTAATGCGCGCGCCAATCGGCTTCTGGAAGATAGTTCTGATGACAAATGTAACGACCTCTAGACCCGCCAAGGTTCTTGAATAGTTAAGATTTAATCTGAAGAAAAAAAAAAAAACTACATAAAGTCAGAAAATCAGAAATGAAGACAAGAAAAATGAGGTCAGGGTGCCTAATTTGTTTTAAACATTTATACTATCCCAATGTCTCATGTTTCTTTCCATCCAGTGGGGAAAAATGTAAGATATTTGTCCCCTTGGGGTCGGCGTGATTAGTATAATTACGTTTTGCTAATTGATGCCAGGGATCAAGCGGGAGATAGATTCATATTTCGGCTGGGGGGCCCTTGGGGCAAAGCAAAGAAGATCCAGCTCCCCAGCAGAGGGTGGAAGTCTTGAAATGGATACGTGATGTGTGCAAAAGAATAGTTTTGGACTTGATGGCGTTCCACACTCACTTACGAGCTTAAAAAAGAGACTCACACACACGCACACAACCATGGACACACTACAAAGGCATACAAACACACACACAAGACCACATCACCGATTACATCCAAATGTAATGTGGTTGTTATGTAGTAAAAAACAGCAACAAAACTGCCTGCAGATGCTCATGTTTTATTAAATTGAGACACAGTTTTTACACATGTGATAAATCACAAGAAGAAATATAACAAAATTCATAACACCAACATCACCTAAACGGCAGCACCGTTAAACTAACATTTCCACTTTTCATCCCGCAGATTTCCTCGATCAGCTGGAAAACTCGACTGAAAACTTTTCTCTCACTTAGCCGACGCACTTCTGTATGATAAGGCTTTCCTTGAAATCTGAATCTATTTCCGGCCAAAAAAGATTCAAATTGGCGGTGCTTTAAACCCTTGGCTCTGTAAAAAAAAAAAAAAAACTGATGGTTTGTGTTACAGTGCTCATTACGTATTCCATGTTGAGGACTTGACTATGCAGAGATTTTTAATTATATTTTATCACATCACCAGTACAGTTCTCCTGCAGCTTCAACCGCATTATTTGAACCAGTCCACTGTTTAACGCTGCTCCATCTGTTTAAGTTCCGACAAGTTTGTCCCATGGCAGGTTCATATCGGTTACAGTTTGACATACTTCGTCAAAAATGTCTTTTCCTGTTGTACCAAGCATGGATTTCATGTCCAGTATTTCTGGTTTGCATTTCATATCCTCATATCTTAAAAAAAAAAGATTTGCTTCAAATTCTCTCGCAGGTCGAATGTCATTGTACGTCCTCGGTATGGCCCCCCAGGCTTTGAGTTTGATACCTGTGATCTAAACTAATCCCCATGCCAATATATCCTGTCACAAGGGAGATTTTGTTTTTTGTTCCGAACGCCACCATTGCAAATGCATTAAAATTCCTTTCAGAGATATTGTGGTTGTTGTTGTTGTGTAGGTTCTTGTCGATTTAAACGTATTTCGTAACTGATAATGATCCCAGCCACATGTTCAAGTTATATATTAATAATTATGTTGAAAATCAAGAATCAAAATCAAATTTTCGAGGTTTAAGACCATCATGTGACTTTGGGCGAACAATTGTTTACGTGAAATGAAGAGCATAGAAATTTGAATTGCGGAAAGGAATTGGATGAAAACTCCAATGGAGAGCAGGTTCACTGGATCGCACTGCATTTTTAGTGGCTAGAGATAGCTAACCACTCTTCCAGAAACAAAAAATCAACAGAGAACTAATTGAAAATCATCCATATGCACGAGGAATGATGCTGCTGTCCAGTTTTTTACCCTCTCGGGCTGCATGTGCTCATGCTTGTGTAATGCAAGCCTAAGTATGTATGTGTGTGTATGTGTGTGTGGATATGTGTGGATGTGTATATAAGAAAGAGGGAGAGAGAGAGAGGGGGGGGGGGGTTATGGTTTAAAAATGAGGTTTAGACTGCTTTCATCTATGAAGCTCTTAATATTACATCTAGATTATTATCTGGTTTTAGAGATATCACAAAACTAAGAATGATTGTACTACGTATATGTCAGATTTTACAAGAAATGATGTGTTTGGTCTCTTATTTTTTTGTCAACCAAAACCATTCACAGAAATCATACTATTCATGTTCTTTAGTCACAAACAGCACAATAATATTGTTTGGGACTATTTGCTGTCAGACAGAAACCTATTACCCATGGCTGAAAGGCGAAATCAGAGTAGATTGCAATCTTTCAGCCCCAAAACATCATACACATGACTGACTTTGCAGGCAATAAAACACCAGATATATCAACATGGAAACGTCATTCACGCTATAAATGTTTATCAATAATAATGACAACACTTCTCTTTAAAATCACGGGCGTCAAATAAACATCGTCACCAACGACAACCTGACGAATACAACATACCTCCTTCTTTTTGGCCATTAATTCCTATGGAGTTATCACGACACCTCCTGTAATAACTATACCAGGACATGTAACAATAATAATAATAGAGCGGGATAGCTCACAGAATTAGTCACAAATATAGTTCCTCCCTTAAGGCACTCAGATGATTCAGAAAACCGGGTTAGTGCCTCCACTAATTCCATCGTTCTGGTCAACAAGGCGAAAATGTGGTTTGCAGTCTTACAGAGCCACCTAATATTGTGGGTAGTTCGGAAGTTATTCTGTATGTCTCTCTCCTGGGCGTTCTGCTGGAAGTTCTATACCCTGCAGCAGTCCTCTTTACATGCCATGATGATGTGAGCTATAAAAAATAGAGGTTCGGTCGGTACATTGATCTCCGTTTCAGAGAACCAAATTGGGTGGCATAAATATCTCCCCCAGCCTTCCATCCGCGTTATTTTCCCCTTTCCGTCATTTTTCAAGATTTAAATCAACCAACGTTTATCCGGGTATCCATGGGCCATACTGAGATTACCTGAGATAGTCATCAATGAGATGAAATATAGGCGGTAAATCATGCACTAAAGGCAGTCATGTCTGCTTTGGTCATGTAATATAATGCTATTCATAAGCATTATTTTGCTCCAACTTACGAGAGACTGAAATAATATTGTTTTTCTTTCTGGAACTGTCATGTGCGCTGTAAATTCTCAGTGATAGGATCTTCAGGTATCCACTTTACTACTGAAATCTGGCACTTTCTTGACTAAAAGGAATTTTGCGGCCTATAAATGATACTAACTAAACTTTTCAGATTCTAATTACATGTTCTAGAATCCTGGCAAAGCAAACGCTTAATATGCAAACGATTTGTCATATCATCATCTAGGTTTGGATACATGTTATCGTTTATGCAATTGCTACCACATTGTTGCTTGTGTTTGTTATTAGCCTGCAAACAGCAGAATATACTTATTTTGCCCAGTTCCGTTAAAAAAATGGTCACTTTTGGAAATTGGGGTAATCATAGAATTTCACTGGCCTAGAGTTGCGGGCTAATGAAGTTGTGCAGGCACGAATGAGTCTGAAAACCTTTCTTTCTGCTAGATGGGTGGCCAACCAAGATTTACCAGTCCCATCTGACCGTAGTATCTCTAGTACGTGGTGCATCCAAGTGATCACACCACCTTTGAATACTAACCAGGCAGATTAACATCGAAGTGTTTCCACTATGGGAGGATCATTTATTTGACGCAGTCAAGTTTCATTCATTGTCATAGAAGTAATCATGATAGGGCTTTCATACAGGGCCGGAGTATTTCAATACTATAATGGTTTGTCTATTCACAATTTGTTGTAAATTTATCTTCTATGCATGAATATGAAAAAGTGTATAATTGGTAGAGGAAATAAGCATCTTCCGTTTAATGATGTTAAATACCGGGATAAAACCTATGAAAAGTAAGGCACTCACCTAAACTTCACGATACAAAATTAACATTGAATTATTCCCGTCTCAGTGTCTGGAGGCTTCTCTCTGCTACATTTCACACCATAGATAATTAGATTTCATCCAATAACAGACATGAAAAGAAAAAAATGCAAAATCCCCAGAGAGAGAGAGAGAGAGAGAGCGAGAGAGCGAGAGAGAGCTAGAGACGAAGGGGGATAGGGGCCGGAAAACGTGATGGTGTCATTTTTAGAACAACATGGGAAACTAAAGTTAGCTCCAAACTTTGAGTTACCGTCTACTCGCTCAGTGTATCTTACCCATGTTAATAAATTACCGATAAGATAATATTTTGTTGGATTGTTTGTACTGATTAACTTTCGGTTCAGAAAAAAATAATCAGATTACAGTATCTCTATCAGAAACAAAACGATGTCTTCATACATCTGTTTAGTTACCTGGAGCTTTGGTATCTAAAAATTGTGGGGCTTCGATGTTGTGTTATTATCACACTATCAGAGTGGTTGTCTAATAGGTAAAGGCGGATAATTCTGTAGAGCTACTTTATCTGGACAATTTGTGAATATGAAAAATGATTCTCAAATGTTTATGTTGGGAATTGTGCCTATTACAGAACATTTGAGTGAGTTCGAGGAGTTAGTGGATCCATACAAAATGACCATTCTTGAACAATTGAAAAAAAAAAAAAAAAACAGGTAGAGCTGGTGTGTCTAAACATGGTGACCATAATCAAAACATGCCATATAAGTTATCTACAACTTTATTTATCCCTGTGGAGAATTCCTAACATAAAAATCATTGCAGAGAAGCTGACTGAGAAATAAGATTTCGGTTAGCGATAGAAAGAGAAAATGAATACTTTTTAAAATAACCCACAATGTATTATGTAGTGTCTAAGTCTCATCCACTTTGGATCCGTGCAAAAAAAAGGAGGATTTCTTTCGAATTGTAATGAAAGTATCCTTCTTGTAGAACAGAATCCAGTAAGATTCAAGCAAAATGAAAAAAAGGAGATGGTGTGATTGCTTGGAAATCAGTTTTTGATAACAGTGGCATCACATCTCCACTGGAAAGTCTACTTTTTGGTTCTCAATTTTCCCATGTTTTGTTTTAATTTAAGATTGATCATCCCGATCTATTTCTTGTTGTATTTTTGTTTCATGGGTGTCATTTTTATGATTAGTTGTAATTCAATCAAAGACGTTTCTCTCTCTCTTTCTCTTTTCTCGCTCAGATATTTTGTCCCAGCATTTTGCCATATTTCTGGGCGGTGTCCACTATTTGTAGACGCGGGATGTAAGGAGATGTCATGAAAGATGTCAGTGCCTAGGATAATCTGGCAGATTTGATACCGGCACTCGGCAGTTTTTCATCTTTTGTGGCCCTTCGAGTTGATTTTAGTCAGCTGTACACTGATCTAGATATTATATATCACCATAATATACCATATTACCAGCAAAATAAAAAGATTTTAAGGGACAATATTTGGGAGAGGTGAATATGTGTGTGTGTGTGGCAGAAAGAGGAGAGAGAGAAAGAGAGGAATTTGAACAGACAGATGAAGAGAAATAAGGGGAGAGAGACAGGAAGAATATAAAAATGAGAGAAATAGAAGGAGCAAATACTAAACGACATACTTGAATGCTAACACTGTACAGCACTCCCAACTTCACTAAACAAGTACAAAATAGTGCTTGCAGTCAGTCTTTAGAGATTTATAAATATCAGTTTTATGCCCATGTCCTTCTAACCCATTTTTGTTTGGTTATTCCTTTCTTTCTTTTTTTTTTTATTATTTATTTTATTGATTTGTCATCCAGGTTTATCTCTTGTTGCATTTGATTTTTTTTTCATAAATGTTACGTTTGTGATTAGATGTAATTCAGTCAAAGCAATTTCTATGTCTTCATTTTCTCTCTCAAATATTGTTTTCCGGCACTGTGCCCCTGTTCTCTCCGTGTGAGAAAGAAATTCAAAGAAAAAAACAACAACATAGAACATAGATTGTGAATAACTGTGTCTTCTTCATCCGTTATAGGAAAATAAAACAGAATCAATACTATTCATAATGATAGTCTTAGTAATAACAGCAATACCAGCAATAGGAATTAAAGTAAAAACAAAGTAGATGAGTTCTAGTAATTTGTCACTGTCGACTTGAAAAAAACAACAACACTTAACTTCAGCCGACATTGTCAGTGACGTGGCCCTTTTTTGCTCATTAGTGTCTCTGTCATCGGCTGATAGATAATGGAAGAGGAACGTGACTATGAAAATGAATTGTCAGCGAGACACTGCCTTGCCACTCTGGCGGTCTGTCACTCAACAGTGGCCACATGACGGGTGGTTGAAGGCTACTGGCTACAGACTCTTGAGCGGTGAAAGATGTCACATTTTGTGGGTGGAGATGTCGTGGCTATGGCAACTCACCAACATAACAAGCCGTTCTTTATTATTATTATTTTTATTAGTTTTTTCTTTTTGTTTCCACACATTTGTATTCATTTGGACATGTTAGGTTTTTTTTTCTTATTTGTTTGGGTTGTGATGAAATTCTAATAAATTTTCATTCTTCTGGCAGCTTTTCTCCTGGGGTGGATAAGTTTCTCTGATAAATTAGCTGCTTTAATTAATGTGTGACTATCAAAGTTCCTCGTCCTCTACCCGTCAATCTGTCCATTTATACAGTCTTTGCCAGACTTACTTATACGTTAATGATGACCAAGAGATGAGCTCCATGTTTAGATCAAATATGGATTGCTAAAACTGAGATAAACTGACACTTACGAACGTGTGGGCAAAGTTGGGAACCAAAGATAAAACGAACAGCTAAACACAATTTCTGTGTTTCATGCATACGAGATATATAGACAGAAGAAAGTTCTCTCAAGAGTTATATATACAAAAGACCTACCTCTACTCTGTCATTCACTGTAAGTTCTAGATTACATTTCTCAAAGAAAGTTTGTATATCATATTTTGGTTACGTACTTTTAGGACATCTTGAAGGACAATTTGTGAACACTTTCGTTTCATATTATCTTTCGTGCAGTCTTTTGTTGCGCCGGACTATGCAGGCTGTAAAACAAAATTGTTCATGAAATGCAGAGATGGTCCTATCACGTAACCCTGTGTATACGTGTAAAAACCCCGATCCAGTGATGGATACTGTAGTTAAATTGATGCGCTTTCCTTGACTGTCATCCTGCCTGGTCATTGGCTCCCGAGGTATCACGTGCTACTCTATACATCATGGCTGGTGACACAGACCGATGATGGTGTTGTGTTTTAGGCCAGCAAAGGGAGAACCTGTACTCAGTGATAAGGTCAGCCAACAGGAGAGACCGGGGTTATGTGCTTAGCCAAATGTGTTGAAATCTATATATGTCTAGTAAAAATTAGACTGACCCTACCTAACGAATACGTATCCGGCAGCGGTTAAACAACTTAGAAATCAAGAAGGAGGAAACGAAGGACGATAGTTAAATTTGCCATGCTCTGTCTACTCATCCTAGCTGCTAGTATGAGTAGACAGAGCATGGCAAATTTAAAAGCCGGCACTCCTCCAGCACTTTCAACTTTAACAAGCACAAAATATTGTTTGCGTTAAGAATTTGTTATCTATACTGACTTATAAAGTGGGAGTGCAATCTAAAGAATATGAACAGGAGACAAAGATACAAAGATGAAATGAGGAAGAAGAATGGTGCGAAAATGAAGGGTGGAAGAACAGGCAAAAGGACTGGGAAAAAAACAAAGAGATAAAAGGAAACTGGAACAGAAACATCAATGTGATGTATGTTTGTGTATAAATACAAACATGATGGATTGCAGTCTCAAAAGTTCGTTTCTGGGAGTGAGAGAGAACTCCGCTTACCTCATAGAACGATCAAATTTACTTCTAATGTAGAGAACCAGCCGTGACATGATTCGAGGCTAGCGGGGAGGCATAGAGTAGAACAACAATAACCAGCCGGAAGAAAGAAAAAAAAAGAAGAGAAGCTTTGACCCTGAGCTGATAAATTTGAGGATTTGTCCTAAGTTTGCTCCCGGGACACTCAATCACAGGCTGAGAGTGGAATTTCTGAGATAAGCCGTTGTCTTATGATCGATAGAGGACACTGATTTTGATCGTCATAGCTCGGAATATGGAGAGAAAAAAATCTTTACAGGGAGAGCTTCAAGCAAACAAGAAAGGGATGTGATGTCCATTGTTCTATTATTTGCGAGACAGAACCACTTTCAGCAATGGTAGTTTGTATTGTCCATGTCTCGGGTTAGATATTAATTGTTTGTCTACTTATTACTATCTGCTATGGAAGATTTTGTCAACAATCGTATCTCCCCATCAGATTTTCATCAGACTTTTGAGGTTTTCAAAAAATGTCAAAGGAAAGGAAAATGTTTGGTCATTTAGCCCTGGAAGAATCAAAGTGTTGATGTGGTCAAAGAGTCGCTGACAATACATTGTATGTCAATGGCTATTGTTTTTTTTTGTTTTTTTTACCTATTCTGTTAATTCCCTTTGCCAGACACAAGGGATGTAGAGCGAAGAAGTGGGAAAAAGAAAAAAAAAAATCACTTTTATTTTTGTATTTGAAAGATTGATCACACAAAATATTGATAAACGTATAAGCAATAAGACGAAAACATTTTCTTTACGCCCTGAATTCTTCGGAATTATTCATGTGTACGTTTCAAGCAAAGAGCGCAGACGTGATTTTTCCTTCTTCACTGTGCCTATTCCCCATCCATTGTATCTGGCAAAGGGTAAAAATAGAACTGGTAAAAAAAAAATCCCCATAATTATCCAAACAATAAGCAATCTTGTCTGGAAGAACTCATCTGAGATTACACTAAGGCCCGAGCTTTAATTAAAGAAAAAAAAAATGAATTAAAGATCATGGTAGAACCTCTAGCATTTAAGCCCATTCTAGTGAAACATTTAGGGTAAATCGAGAGCTAAATGTGAGCTCCATCATTCATCAAACTAGAGCTCTACTGCTGATATAAATTCAAACCGAACTGCGCTTACCTCGTAATTGCATATTGAGTTAGAAAACTATGAATGGCTGCCAAATATTTCATTTTATCATTTTGATGTAGGTGGAAAAAAAGACAAGAGGAGGAAGGAATGAATGCGTTTTTTTTTCTCCACCTTCCTGGAGGAAATTATGCTGGAAAAATATAATTATGACAAGCAAATTTCCTGTCAAAGAGCAGAGATAGTATCTTAAGGGGACTGAAATGCGTTGAATTAAAGAACGAACTGTCAACCGGTGTTGTTTCACACTCTCTTACTCCTGTAGAAAACCTGCAGTGTGAGATTTCCATGACATGAGCGATCATGAATAACACAGGGTGACCCCGGGTCTTACCAGATCTGATAGAGACGCAAAGGAAGATCCAAAGTCGCATCAGATTCGATGATTGTTTATGATCACAGAATAATGTTACTATCTGTACACAAGACAAGTAGTTTGCACGAAGTTTACATTCTATTAGAGATTTTACCGTAATCTTTATTGTCCCTCATTGAAGATTTTTTTTTTTACTGTCGGCATGATAAGGCCAATTGGACTCAAACAGGGACTCAAAACGACGCCATGACCATATAGGTCACTTAGGGCAGGCTATTCACCACCAGATTCGTGACAAAGAAATATTTGGCTGCTAGAAATAGTGTTGGAACATTAGGTCAATAGAGCATTATAAACAAAACCAATTAACAAAATTACGTTTTAAAGCAAGAAAAGAAAGAAAGACAAAAAGAAATACAGAGTGAAAGAAAGTCCGAAAGAAAGAAGGAAGGAAACAAAGAAAGAGCGAGAGAAATAGGAAAAGAAAGACGGACAGAAAGCAAACAAGAAAAGGAGAATTTAACTTTACATGTTGCCTTCAGAGTTTTTTTTTTGTCATCCCCTAAAGGGAAGAATATTTTTAAAACCAAACAGGATCAGTAGTTCTACTGATCTACTTTTTTCTTTCTTCTTCTTTTTTTTTATTTCATTTTTATCTTTAAAAAGGGAGGGGGGGGGGGACATCCTGAAATATGGATTTTGCTTAAAAAAATGCGAATTTGGGTTTTTGTTTTCTCTTAAAAGCACTGCCTTTTCTATGTATAAAAATGGTATCAAAAAGTAGATATGTCCATTCTAACGTGTTTGACCAATGGTCTTTCAACAGTAGGCCTAGCATACTGTCAACAAGGATTTGGCTCCATCTGGCTACTACATGCAGTCGTAGATCATCACTATATGATTATATATAGGAA
>JBCEWB010048530.1:0-14278 GCA_039654565.1 Peronia peronii | reverse complement strand
CCCCCCCCCCCCCCCCCCAGACTTCCACGTAATAACCTGGCCGTGAGTCAAGTTTCAGCTCTAAAATAACACAATACATCAGGCATTGACTAAGTTCGCTTATTTTTACTCACCATGTCATCCTACATCTAAGTGAACAATATCATTTGGCAAAGTGGCAAATTCCACACTCATATTTAGTTCTCTTGTTCCTGTGACTCACTGTTTCAGTTTTGTTTTATTTTCGAAGTAATACTGGGTTTGAAAATGTCTATCCAGAATTATTGTTTCTTAGTCCCGATAAGCCAATACAGCAGCACAAACAAGGCATATTTGCGTGTATTGCTGAGTATATAGTTCACAGATCACCCCAGGGTACTCCCGGTTTACTGAGGCCGAGACAAATCTCAAGTGAACCTCAGAGAAAAAGAATTAATTTTAAATAGTACAGGTAAACTGAGTTGATAAATTTTATAAGCCACAGGACAGACAATAACTGGATTTTCTTCTTTTCAAGAAACACATTATTGAAACTTTCAGTACATTATTGTTTTGCTAGGTATGTTCCCTCACTAGTTAAATTTCTGTTAATGAAAGAAACATAATGTCGCAGGGGGACATCGTCTAAAGCAAGAGTAGTTCTTTGAACAATCTGTTTCGAGTAATTGCTCTTTTGCTTTTGATTAAACTCCGTTTGTGTGACGAAAACAGGGACATTTGATATATGACTTTGATACTTTTCGGTGATACTCCAAAAATTGTCAACTCCAGGAACAGCAAATCAAAAGTGCTAAGTCCGAGAAGTTTACAGCCTGGGTGTAGGAATAAATATCACGGGGTAATATTGGGTAAACAAAAAAAAAACAAAACATAATGCTTTAGACACGCAAGGTATTCATAAAAACTGGGAGGGAGATGGATATTGCATTCATAAAATCGGGAATTATGGATCATGGAAAATTCTGAGATTGGGTCAAGAGGTCAGGTAAATATTGTGATGCTGAATGTGGACAGATTTGACCTGTGAACCCACAGATTACATACATCAACAAGCACAGACAACAATGCAGAACGCGGGCATAATATAATTTTATTATTAAGTTGTATACACAGTACATTTAATATTCAGTGATTGGCAACACAAAGAAAGGGTCACTTTGACAAAACACATGAAAAGACAGACACCTGTTTGCAGTTTTGTGTCAGAACTATACTGTAGGCATCGAAAGTGTGACCCTCTCTGAAATGAGTCATATCACCCTATGGGCTTCCATACAGTTTCTTGCTTTTCTTGATAGTTAAGGAATTCATTAAGATAAGATGCTAAATACTGTTTGAAATGGAATAAGCTGATTTCAGTTGAAGAAGATCTAAACTCCATTGCCAATTTCCATGTTTATCAAAAGATAGGACTTCAGGAAACGTATGGCACTGGAATCGTAATTCTTTCAAAAAAAAAAAAAAAAACGAAAAACCACACACACGCACATACAAAACAACAACAAACAAACATAGCAAAACGATAAACTCTGAATTCTAATACTGCGTTTTCGAGAAGGGCACACTTTCTCTTTCTTTTTTGTAGTAGCATTCATGGCCAATCATCTTTTTATTGACAAATACTGACAAGAGTAAGATCGATCTTATAGTGACAAATACATGTACAGATGAATTAATACACCAAGTATTATCCTTGAACCTAGTGGCAGTTAGTGTGGGTTATTGTTGCTGCGTCGCCAGAGTGTGAGGACATAGGCAAGTGTCGGGTTAAGGCAAGTAACAGTGTCACCTTCTTAGGTCTGCAGGATTGGGGTCATCGCTATCCTTCACTGCTCAATACGTTTGCTTCTTCACCAGGATGTCCAAAGTGTTCAGAGTGCAACAGGTCAATGTTTTGTTTATAATCCAGGGGGATGCTGATTGGATGATACGGTCTGATCACATGAAGTATATGGCTGGTATTATGGGTAGGCTGGTGAGACGATGGATGATGAAGTATGGCAGGTTTGATGGCAGCTAATCTTTCTTTGAAAATCCTAGGTTAGAAAAAAGAAAAAGAAAAGAATAAAGAAATGTTACATGTACACACACACACACACACATTCACAAAGAAATGTCATCTCTATATTTTGAAAACAGGTTTTGCCAGAATAAACATATGTATTCTTATAAATCGAGAATGATCTAACGTTTCATATTGAAAGAATTAAGCTCTTATTAATCCACATTTAAATCCCAGCATTGACTACAAGTTGCAGATCTCTCTCAGATCTAACTCCCACTACCACTAATAAGTCTTTTCTCATTGCTTTCATTATTCATTTAATTAATCTGTATGTTGTATTATGTCTCTTCAGGATCATTTTAGTAGAATATTTTATTATCTTCACCGAGTTTAACTTTTACAGTGAAGGACATGCAGAGTGTATCAAACGCTCACTCACGTCTGGCGATTGTGCGGGCAGAGTTATAGATAAATGGCCGAACTTTTGTCCCCGAGGAAGATTCTTGATTGCTTGCATCTTTGGGCACCGTCTCTTTCTCTTTCTCTTTCTCCGTCTTCGTTGGCTTAGGCTTGAGATCTAAGGCTTTGGGTTTGTCCGGATTTTTAACGGCCAAAGGTTTTTCGACATCATCCGACCAGTTAGCGGCCCGTTTGTACGTCGGTATCTCGCGGCTTCCGTAAGCGTCACGCTCTTGGAAGGACATCCTTTTCTGAGCCTTGTCCATGATAGATGGGCCCTGGTTCATAAGATCATAGAAAGACGCTCGTTTGGCGGCGACGCCGGCCGCGACTTTGGATAACTCTGAGTATGTTCGGCTCGTTGGTCTGTTTTCTTGTTGATTCTGTGATGATGTGGTGGGGAAGGGGGAGGGTGAGGGTGAGTGTCTTGACGAAGCCGGTGAAATCGAGCGACGTCTAATCTCGGGAATTTCCGGCTTTAGCCGATTAATGGTAATCTCCGCCTCCGATTTGCCGGAAAATGCCGGAGATTTGGCCACTTCCGCTTTCTTCTTCATGACTTCCGCAAACTGTTTGCGGAGGTCATTTATGGATGAAGATTTCTTGACATAGTCGATCTCCTTGGGACGAGGCTCGGCTTCCTTGTCTTTCTTCTTCGGCCGTCCCAGTGAGTTGGTGTACGAATCGCGTATATCAGATACTGAGGATGAACGTTTCATTCGCTGAAGTTCCTCCTCACCTATACTGTTCCTTCTCTGTCTCATCCTAGGCTGTCTGTCACTACTATTCTCTGCTGTAACTATATCAAAGGCTTTCTTAATATCTGAGATGGAGCAATGATGTTTCTCCAAAATTTCATCCCAGTATTTATGTTCTTCTGCATCCATCACATTACCACCTACATGAGCTTCCAAACTCTTACGTAAGTCAGCAAAAGAGTAGTCCCGTTTGTACACTTTGACTTGAAATTCTTCCTCCTCCTCAGCCTGTTGGAGCGCTCGCTGTCTGTCTCGTTCTCTCTTTTCTCTCGCTCGTTTTTCCTCCTCTTCCTTTTGTTTCTGTTGTCGTTTTTTCAGCTCCTCATCGTGCTGCCGGCGAAGTTGTTCCTTCCTCATTTGTTCTTTTCTGTACTGCAACCGAAGTTCCTCTTTTGTTTGTTCTTCTTTTGCCTCTCTCTTCTTTCTTTCTTCCTCCTCCTTCTTCTTCTCCAGTTCACTTTTCTGCCTCTGCTGTTTCAGCCTCAGTTCTTCTTTCTGTTTTTCTTCCTTTGCCTTCAGTGCTGCCTTCTCTCTCTCCTCTCGTACCCGCAATTCCTCTCTTTCCTTCTGTTCTTTGATCTTTATTTGTTCTTTCTGTTTCATCTCTTTCAGTTTCAATTCTTCCATCTGTTTCGCCTCTTTTTCTCTCATCTCCTCTCTTTGAGCCTTCAGACGTTGGACCGCTGGCCCCTTCTCTGCAGGTTTAGGTGGCACTTTCTCAGGAGTGATGCCTTTGGGCTTGACATCTTCTTTCTGTTTCTCGCGTAAGGCCTGAAGTTGTTTCTGTTCACGTTGACGTAAGGCCTCCCGTTGTTCTTGTTCTTTACGTCTCAATTCCTCCCTTTGTCTTTGCTCTTTCTCTTTCAAACTTTCCCTCTGATTCGACTCCCGGCGCTTCAGATCGTACATCTTCTGGTCCTTCCTCTTCAAGTCTTCCATTCGTTTTTGTTCTTCTTTCTTCAGTTCTTCCAATCGTTGTTGATCTTTCTGTCGCAATTCCTCCAATCGTTTCTGATCTCGGAGTTTCAAATCGTCCAGTCGTTTCTGTGTCTCTGTTTTCTGTTCAACTGGCTTAGCACTCTCTTCTTTCTTTGTCAAGTTATCACGTCTCTGCCAAGGTTTCAAGTTCGAATCTTTTTCCTCTTTCGGTTCCGGCGTTTTAGTTTCCGGAACACCTCGAGATGAAACTCTATCAGCCACTGCTGGCTTCGGAATGTCCACAGATTTCTCTTTCTGCTGCTGACCATGAGCAGACCCCTGTAATCTCTGAGAGAGTTCTCCAATTTTAGAGGGAGACTTCTCTCTCATGTCACCGAATTTATTGCCTCCTGGTTGTCTATTCGGTGAAAGTCGCTGAGAAATGTTTTCCACGTTGGATGGAGATTTTTCTTTCATATCACCGAATTTATTGCTAACTGGTAGTCTATTCGGTGAGAGTTTCTGAGACGTGTCTTCAACTCTTGAAGGAGATTTTTCTTTCATGTCACCGAATTTATTGCTGGCGGGTAGTCTATTCGGTGAAAGTCTCTGAGAAATGTCTTCCACTTTGGAAGGAGATTTTTCTTTCATATCACCGAATTTATTACTAACTGGTAGTCTATTCGGTGACAGTCTCTGAGACGTGTCTTCCACTTTGGAAGGAGATTTTTCTTTCATATCACCGAATTTACTGCTAACTGGTAGTCTATTCGGTGACAGCCTCTCTTCCACTTTGGACGGTGATTTTTCTTTCATATCACCGAATTTACTGCTAACTGATAGTCTATTCGGTGACAGCCTCTCTTCCACTTTGGACGGAGATTTTTCTTTCATGTCACCGAATTTACTGCTTGCTGGTAGTCTGTTCGGTGAAAGTCTCTGAGAAATATCTTCCACTTTGGAGGGAGATTTTTCTCTCATGTCACCGAATCTATTTGGTGAAAGCCTGTCTTTATCTTGGAAAACATGGAGTGCTTTCGGTTCCAGTTTAGGAGATTTCGCAGGCTCAGGTTGTTCTGCTGGCTCCAAATGTTTAGCAAATTTCTGCAAAACATTTTTCTGACCTGGCTTTTCTATTTGATTTCTTTCTTCTTCTTTTCTCTCTTTCTCCAGTTTCAATTGTTCCTCATTTTTCTTCTTTGCTTCTGCCCTTTGTTTATCGAGCTTGTCCGCTTCAGCCTTGAGTGCCGCTTCTTTCTTCTTTTTTTCCTCCTCTTCTTTTCTCTTCGCTTCCAGCCTCTTTCTCTCTTCTTCTTTCTTTACTTTCTCCTCCTGCTCTTGTTTTCTCCTCTTCTCCTCTAGTTGTCTCTTTTCTCTCTCTTTCTCTTCTCGCTGTTTTTTTTCCAGTTCTTGGGCTTCCCGTCTCTTTCTCAAATCTTCTTCCCTTCTTTTTTCCGCTTCTTTTCTTTTCTGTTCTTCCTCCTCTTTTCGTTTCTTCTCTTCCAGTTTCCTTCTCTCCTCTTCTTCTTTCCTTTTCTTTTCTTCAGCTTTTCTTTTTTCTTCGTCTTCCATTCTTTTCTTTTCTTCTATCTTCCTTTTCTCGTCGGCTTTCTCCTTTTTCTTATCCGCTTCTTTCATCTTTTCTTCTTCCTGTCTTTTGGTTTCCTCCTGGTGTTTTTTGTTCTCCTCCTGCGTTTTCATCGCCTCCTCTCTCCGCTTCTCCAGTATTGCTTTTTCTTCCTCTCTTACTCTCTCGACAGCTTTCCGTCTTTCCTCTTCCTGTTGTTCTTTCTTCACTCTCTCCTCTTCTTCCTTGGCCTTTGTCTCTCTTTCCATCCTCTCTGCTCTCTCCTGTCTCCTCCGCCTCCTCGCCTCCTCTTTCCTCTGACTCTCGATATTCATTTTTAATTCCTCTTCCTGTTTCCATCTCTCCTCCTCTGTTCGCTTGTCATCCTCTTTGCTCCGCCCCTTAGCCTCTTCATCCAATCGCTGTCTCTTTGCCTCTTCCCGCGCAGCTAGATCGCTCCGCCTTAAGCTGCGCCTCGCTGCTTGCCGCTGCTGACACGGCGAGAGATTTTTCTTATGAACGTCCCCATTGGGTAAGGCACCGGGGCCGCTGTCTCTCTCGTCGTCTTCTTCTTCATCATCATCAGCTGCAAATAAGCGACAAAAATCTCAAGAGGGTTATTGAATCTTGCCGATGTTAGTGGTTAGTACAGCCAGCGCGTCAGAACAGCACCCAATCAGCGTTGCCGACAGATTTGGTGACGTGTCTTCCGCTACAAACTTTACTGTTAAAACAGCACTTGATAGTTTGTGCAATTCATCGTAAACACATTATTTTACTTTCTCTCAAAATCATATACTGTAGAATGGGTATCAAAAAAGGACACATATTGACAATATGACAACTGCAATTCCTGACCACTGAAAATAGAAAATTTTAAAGTCATCCTAATAGACCTGTCTTATGATGACCCAGATGAATGATCAAAATGAGCCTATGAGGTCTAGACCGTCAAATGGTCAGTTCGTCTTTCAAAACATGTGGGAGGACCAAAATGCTTTCTTTCACAGGCTTTTACTTCAGCATTGATTTTCAAACCAGTCTGTGTGCATATTGTTTATGTTGCAGATATCACTGGTTGGTTGATCCCTCCCCTCCCCTTTTCTCTCATTGTAAAATGAGTTACAGAGTTGTATTCACTGAAACCTCGTACTTACTATGAGCATATTATACAAACACAATTGCAAGACAATGACAAAGCTGTTGATTTGTTAAGCCCATGTGCCAGGGCGCTGCTAAAGTCTGCTAAGGGCTCGGTCAGTGCAATAAAGTGAGTTTCACTATTTGATGGATTTGGATGACTGGTTGGAGAGATGATTGGTTTGTATGACGGTTGGTTGATTGATTTGTTCGTTGTTTGACTGGCTGATTAATTGGCTGATTGGTTCGCTTGTTGGAAAGATAATATATGGCCGGTTGATTGGTTGTTGCCTGGTTTGTCTGACGATTACTTGACTGGCTGGTTGGTTGAGTGGCTGGTTGATCGTTTGATTGGTTGTTTAGTAGGCTGGTTGATTTTTGATTGGCTGATTGCTTGCTTGTGTGTCTGATAGTCCATAGAACCCGGCATCTACAAGTAGTATTTGCGCATGGCTTGTTTGACGGCTTTCATCATTCCTAATTTACCAACCACGAACAATAGGAACCAGCATAACGCAGCATTCTATCATGACAAAGACCACATCACTAAGTGCAATCACATAAGACTTAAGCAAATGACCACTGGACATCAGCTACCGTATTATAAGAGCAACAACACCTAGCAAAGAGCAGCCATACAGTGAAAGCATAAAGCTCGGTAAAATGTCATCCAATATCACTGAAAGCAGTCACAGACCCTGGCTAAGCCATTCTAGCTCTCAGTCAGGGACTATCCTTTCTTTTCTTTTTTTTTTTCAGGACATCTGACAAGATGAAATCCACTTATCTATAAATAGCGGTGGTGGCTTGAACAGGAATTGAGAGACTTTGAAACAAAAAATCTAGCAAAAAAAAAAAAAAAAGAAAGAATATTAAAGCTAATAAGGAACCATTTTAATGATTGACATATGAGAAAATATTTACCTCAGACAGCAGTCTACTTTACGAGATATTTAAAAAAATGGTTTAAAACAAAGTTAAGAGGAACAGTCCATTGATTGTATAGTAAGATGCATCCCCTTTAAAAAAGTGAACAGTGACTATTCATACCGTCCTCTTATGCTGCAAACTTCAGAATGGCTTGAAACATTCCCGACACTTCCTGTCAGAGCACGAGTAACCACTGCATAAGTTTGTACATCACTCCATACCCTTAGAGCCATAACTCAGAATGCTATAAACATTCAGCCTTGGACTGAAGCCTCACACAAACACTGATCGTTCACAATGGCTTTACAGAAGGACAATGACACAAGAGCAGCCACTGATGGCACAATGAAGCTTTGATCATGCTAAAGTGCTCCTAAACTGAAACCCAACGCCCAATAACCCTAAACTACTCATGGAATAAGATAACAAATTTATCTTAGATCTGCCAGAGTGAAGGACTTTCGTCGGCGTCTAAATTATGAAAGGGGGTATGAACGATGATGATTATAATGGAACATGATGTAAGTGAAAATCCGCTCTAAATATATAGGTATAACCTTATCAGTTTCTGTGAACTGGGCTGATAGCAAAGAGATTTTGGTGGATTTATACTGGAAAGCTGTTGCATCACAGACATCCAGCCAGAAGCCATATCACTGAATTGGAGCTTTGTGCTCATTATATGACAGTCACGAACATACAGGCTGGGCATACAAGCTTCATTATCGAAATTTTAACAGTAAAAGTAATATCTTTAAAAGACAGTTCCCAGTGTGCCTCTTTTTCAAAAAAAATCTTTTTTTTTTCAATATATCATTAAAAAAAAAAAAAACCAACTTTGTAACAATGGATTGCTGATAGCGCTATTAATACAGTTTGGTTTTAAAACGTCAGAGGCAAATAAGCAGTAGAATTCAATCAACCAAACTAAACAAAATATTAAGTTAAATAAGATTTTAGAAAATGCTCCATGGCCAATATTGCTATCTTCTTGCACCATCCAGAGAAAACTAATGAGAATAAGAAATTCATTTAAGAAAATCTGAAGAAGGACAGACACAAACCATAAAATAAATGCCTCTGTTAGCAAACAAAACAGTGAAAGACCAGAAGCCAAACTGAATGAAGGCTGTTAAAATTGAATATCAAAAAATAAAAGTAGGCCAAACCAAACCAAGTCTATAAAACTAAAACTAAGTCTATGGCTAAATTACCGACAACAAAGAGACCAGATCAGGCTGGAAAAAAGGCTAAATCAAAGTCTACACCTAAAACCTAATCCTAAGTCTAAAACTAAGCCGAAGCCCGCTAAGCTCGAGCAGAAAGCCCACGCCACAACATTCAGCCATTTTGTAGGTATTATCAAGTCTCGTCTTACTTCGCCGTCTGTGCCCACCGTTAGCAAAGGCCCAGTCGCCCAGGAAAGCCGGCCATGTCTGGCGACCTTTCAAGGTCAGGGCGTAGTAAAACTCGGTCATGGGCGACGGGGGAAGTAACTCTAGCTCTTTGCCCTGCTTCTCCTCCTCCTCGACCTTCTCCACAATGGTGGAAAACATTGGCGGGAAGGATACAGTCCTGCGGTTTGGGGCGTCTTTTTTCTTGTTACTTTTGGGTTTGCCTGGAAGGAGGGAAAAACAGGGATAAGATTATCTTGTTTATTTGTTTTGTTAGTTTGTTTGTTGTTGTTGTTGTTGTTCGTATTGCTGTTGTTTTGAAATAAGATCTCCATTGCCAAATCAGCATGTGTGAAAGACGCTTGAGGGGAAAATATTGATTAAATCATTGTTCATAAACTTGTGCCCTTTTCTCGCTCTCTTTCTCCATCCTTCGCCTGCTCTCTCTCTCTCTTTCTGTTGTACTTCCTTCTCTGTTTCTCTCTCTCTCTGTGTTGTACTTCCTTCTCTGTTTCTCTCTCTCCCCCCTCTCTCTCTCTTTCCCTCTCTCTCTCTCTCCTTCTCCGGAGACTTACCGTAAGATACGAAAAAGGGACAAGAAATAGACTGGATCAAATATTCATCCCACATTTTGTCTGTCTATCTGTCCCCTTCTCCGTCCTCCTTCTCCTCTCTCTCTCTCTCTCACACACACACACACGCACACACAAACACATACTCCCTACCACAACTCTGCGTTTAGTACATTACAGACACAATTTCCCTTCTTTTCTGTTTTCTTGTCTTTTTTTTTAATCGTTTCCACAGTCGTTTCTGTTATTCTTCCTCTCTCCTTCATGCTTACCCGCCGTACACAACCTTCTGTCTTTTCATAATTCCAGTCTCAACCATCATAACCTCAAACCCTCCAAACGACACTTTGAGCTGTCACTCACTTTTGACAGACAGGAAGAAGTAAGAAGAACACGCCCCCTCCACGTTCTCTGCCCTGCAGCGATAGGCCGCCTCGTCGCCACGTTGGACGTTGTCGATATACAGAAAGTAGCCGCCAGCCCCATTACTCTCCACGTGTATCCGAGGGTGGTCCAGAATCTCTTCGTCATCCTGTGCAAGTACAACAAATTAATGTCATCACATGCACGCTATTGATAAATATACTCAGAGGGAAAAAGAAAGCGTGTATGCTTAAAGATGGTCATAAAACGACTTTCTGTTTAACGTTTTCACTGATTTGGTGAGCGTTGTTGCATTTTTAATGTTGCTGCCACATTCTCCTCTGAATAAAATCATCCAAAAACAATTTAAGGATTTTCTTTTAGTACTTTGCATTGAGAATATATTGACTGAAAGTCACAGATCAGTGAAAGTCACATACATTTTCTTTTTTTCCGTGAGTATATTAGCACAACTAACGACGAGGTGTGTACGTGGCCATGCACTGTCCATCTCTCTTTACGCTTACACGTCATAGACTCTTACAACTGAACTTTATCATAAAATCTTAGGCATCTTCTGAACGAATCACCGACGAACAAGTGAAATTGAAGCTCAAACAATGTACGGTATAGTTAAAACCTAATCATTGTCAAATGAAACAAGTTCAATTCATGTAGACTTATCACCTTATTTGGGGAACTGGCTTGGACGACCCTTTAAACAACCATCGAATAATGACAGGACGGAGATGGAGAAATGAAGAAGTGGAAAGTCAACATCAAGGAAAGGATCAGCAATGACATACGGGGAAATACGTCCCCTTCGCATGCAACAGACCAACTCTCGTCCGTCCCTTTGCATGTGGTCGAACAAGGAAAATATTAATTTTAGTTTCGAAATACAGTTGGAAAATTAGATGATTTGATACGTGTATTGTAACTTGCTTATTCCCTTGTCGATTGTGATTGCTTGCATTAATTGATTTTTCAACATAATTGTTCTCTACACAATCGAGATCCTACAACAAGCGTGAAGAAATGATCAGAGGTGAAAATGAAATTCTGACGACGTGTTCGCCTCTATGCGACGGGACGACTACCTGATAAAAGCAGAGAGAGCTGGTATAGACGTCTCCCTTACCGCGCCCCCGACGAGTCTGTACAGATTCAAAAGACCAAGAAAAAAGACAATGACGCAGTGTTAACGGAAGCATCTTCTTACGTCATTTTCCATATCATCATTACCCATTGCCATTTCCAGGTTATCGGTCATCGACCAAACGTACTCGACATTATCTTGAGACAGGTTTGCTACTAACTCATGGCAAATATTAATCTGCTTGAATGCGAAGGCCGATGTGCACCCAGTATGAGTATTTTACAGGGTCTTCAACTCTGAGAAAAAAAATCTGTATGTAAAGTTTTCAAATGCATTTCTCATGTTGATTTATCTGTCTGTTTTCAGCCATCTAGTTTCCATATGAAGTGCCATAAATGTCATTTTTCTTCTTCTTCTTCTTCTTACTATTATTATTATTATTATTTTTTACAATGAACCCGATATTTTGATCACAGCAAATGGTACGCTTTGGAAAACTGTCTTAAGATCCTACATGTTTTGTAAACTGGTCTTCGAGTTGTATTTAAAATGAGCCCATTCCGACCAATAGTTCAGTCTTTGCAATATGATACCTCGGCATATCTATGGGGCTAATTGTGCAAAATTTATGAAGTGACATTTCTACGCCTCTCCTGTAAAGTCTGTGGAGATGGTACTGATTATAGAGGTACTTCAGCGAGTCATCTGTTTGGATTAATTACCTCTAACTATCGCAGTGCAACTTTTCATTAATTTCATTTGTAAAGATAAATGATTCATACAGACTCAAATATACACAGTCGCACAGCATCATTGGATTTATATAAAGCATATTAGGTGATATACATATCCTAGCCTAAAAAAATGTTCTACCTCCGGCATGATTTAAGTCCAAAGAGTCCGGAAATGGGAAGCGGAAAAGTGAAGGATTACTAACTAATCGGATTCAGGTTTTGAAGAATTACTAGCTTTTTATTACATCCGGTGTGTTTTGGTATCGGTGAAACTGGACTTTGATTGTTGTTTTTTAATTGTGAGTTACTTTTGCACTGGGACAATGAAGAAAAAGGTCAGAACAGTGCTGGACTTGAAAATATGACAGGGTGAATAACATTAAAAGAAAAAATGAAGAAAAGACAAAAAAAATCGAGTGAGTTGTCCATGCATCTCTACTTCTGAAATACACATCCTGATATAACCTGGAGATAAAAATAACAGCGCAGGTGAAGTAGATCAACATTTTAACTCAATTTCAACTTACCTTGAACCAGCGCAAGGTAGGGGCAGGAAACCCTCGAACTTTGGTCTCTATGCAGAGTGATTGCCCTTCCATCACCGTCTCCTCCCCGCACAGTCGCTGGATGAACTCTGGAGCTGAGGATAGCAAAACAAAGACCGTTGGAGCAGCGAGAACTTTCGTCTACGATCGCTTCTTCCTCATTTCCTTTCCTATATAAAACATTTCTTCTTTCATTTTCAATGCAGTCATTTGATCTCTCTCTCTCTCTCTTTCGTAAATCTATCTGGCTGTCTGTCTGACTGTCTTTCAGTCTATCTGTTCGTTTATAAATCCTTGTGTCTGCAGTATAATTTATGTATTTATATATATACATATTAGCAAGTTGATTATTTGTGTAAGCAACAGTCGGTAATAAGCGTACATGGAAACAAATTAACAGAGATTTATCATTTTCGTGAACTTCACAATAGCCATTCTCGTTATTTTAATTTAGTCAGTAAAGTAATGAACCCCAGAGCCTATGACTGTACAAATATTCCAATCTTAAACGAACAATTTACACCTCCTTCACTGACACAAACCCACAGAACGCTATTCTTTCAGATATCTGACTTTGATTGTCCGAGAAACGGACCTAATAATAATAACAACAATGATAACAATAATAATTGTACGATGTTTTCAATTCACGGATGATATTCTTACAATTGGCTATGTCATTTATAGGAAAAGATAAGGAAATAATTGTATAATACACAAGTAACAGCAATCCTATTTCTCTTACAGAAATCCATTCAGTTAGAATCAGATATTCTTTTCAAAAAATGTGGAAAGATGATTCCTAGAATCTAGCTTGAACCCTGTTTTTATGTCAAAACTGGAACATCGGTAAAAAGCCCAATATGTTCACCTTTTTGTAAGCAAAGTGGCGAATTAAACAAAACAGAGCAATCTGCTTCGTATAGAAACGGTTAATGGCGTGTGCTGGCCACATGTAACAGGCCAACGCCCTCCAGATGGAAAATGAGCTCGCTCTTACAGAGACCAGACTAAACCACATGTAGATCTAATTCTTATGGAGCCAGACAGAATTGTTTGTGTAGTGACAAGTAACTGACTAAAAGACGTAAGTGCTCTGGTGTTTGTGTGTAACAAGAGATCAATAGCCGATCAGTTCTGACACTAAAGTTACTTAACCCTCTGAACTCTCTCCATGGGCACACAGATGGTAAATAAAATTCATGTAGCGCCCAATGACCGGTAAAGCGGTGAGTTTAAGACCACAGGGCATTATGCCACAGTTACGCCTAGTACTGAACGACCAATCACAAAGGCTAACACTAGATCAAACGTAGGCTTATTTGCTCAGCAACTGAGGTAAGAGAGTCACCATGTGCTCAGAGCTGAAATGGTTAAAGATAAAGGACACATGATCTCCTGAAAAGAGGCATGGAAAGAAGAGTAAAGAGGGAGAGACACTGGAAGTACGGCTATTTGTTTGTTTGTTTTTCAGGAGCTATTTCTTTTCAACAAATTCTGTGCCTGCCGAAACTACATAAGAGTTCACTTTCAGAGTCTATAGAAATGGAACTCAAGTACTCCAAGTGCTTTAACATATTTTATTACAAATAAAACTAAAGAGCAATTTTATCCCAGGAAATTTCTTTTTGCTGCGAGAAACAGGTGAACAGTTTAGCTACTGAATTCCCTGCATCATTAATTCAGTCCAGGTACGTTTCCCTTAGAATATTTCTGAATCAGAGGAACAAATACTTGTGTGAAAGAAAATGAAACCCCTTCAGTTTTGAGTTTTGGCACTTACAATGTTTGATGTGACAGAATAGAAAGGGTACA
>JBCEWB010048519.1:0-14279 GCA_039654565.1 Peronia peronii | reverse complement strand
ATCTTTTGGCATGGAATTTCTCACTGTTCTATTAGGTAAAGTTTCCTTTACCTTGTGAAGGAGTGTCTGTTGAGCTGTGCATACTTATTATGGCGATACTTTGACAAAACTGAGGCCAATAAACCCCAAGTTTAAGTGACGTGGTGAGAAATATCACAGCGCGACGAGGAGCCCCCATGAATAAACACGGGTATCACATGCAAGGATTCACTTTACCTGTCCTGTCATACGTGGTTCGCAGTTTTTTAGTTAATATTCTTCGGGTCTGATTTGTGACACAACAGATTTTTCTAGCCTTAAGTACTCAAGGCAAGATTATTCGTTACAAGATAAGATTAATATAATCCAGAACTTTCAGTTTTGCTCTTTTTCTTTATGCCGGCTTTGTTGTACTCTGTAGAATTCATTTGAAACAAAAATATTTTGCTTGTATGTGTGTATATTTTTAACACCAAGAATATAATATGAAAAAAGAAAATAGTTATGAATAGATAGATGTGGTGCTGTGCTTCCCGTGCTTTTTTTATTTAAATTTGTGTACTGCATTCTCACAAACATTATGAATATTCTAAATAGATTAATTATTTATTTGTTCAAGTGGGTTCTTTCTTATCACATCATACTTATATCGAGTTACAATGAATCAGTTACGGTGTAGTTACACTTTTCAACCTCTTAAGGGTGATTATGCAGTAGTCTCTTTTATAGTAAATCATTCTGATTTTATTGTTGACAGTGAATTTAGGTCTGAAGTGTTATCCAGGATGCCGTCCTCAAGAGAAAAGCAGTACTACAGCTCTATCCGCCAGTCCAGTGATTTTGGCAAGCTCCCAAAATATGGAAATCCTGTGTATGCAAAACCCGAAAAGGTGGATGATATGTATCCTCTCAAATGGACTGGGTTTGATCATGTAAGTTGATTATTCAAATATTTGATATTTTTTTGTTCTGCGGTATTTGATTATCCAAATTTATATACACATTTTGATATGTCTTTCATAACTTGTATCGTCCATACAGCATTGTATTTTATATATATCTACCTTGACTAGTTTTTATGACATGGAAATGTACTCACCATGTTAGGCACAATATAGCTGTAATCTTGCTGATGTGCCATTAAATCCCAGCACAAACAAACAAACAATCATATATTTGCCGTCGGTACAGAATAGCTATAAAAGTAATGAATAAAACTTTTTTGAAAAGGGAAAAAAATAAAGAAGAACATAAGAAAAATCAGATTACATTTGTTTATGAGTCTGAATTGTTTTGTATATCTAATACTTCTATACTGTTATTGGGATATCTACGAGAGAAATCATGACACAAATAGGTTTTTATACTAATGATATTCAAATAATCTGTTTGTCCTTACAGTCTGATGTTCAGAAGGGAATCCAAAAGGTTCTTGGTCCATTGTCACTATTCGCTCCATTTACCCATGAAGATGGTAAGAATAAAAATTGCTAAATGAACCTTTGAAGATAGTGGCAAATAAACATAGAACAAAATTTCCTGCATATGCTTATCCCGATGCTATCCAGTATGAACTAAATGAAAATTTATTGTGATGTTTATAGCAGCATGAGCCCTTTTTATTCAATAAAATTATAGTTTTATAAACATCCTTTATAACTGACAATGTATCAAGACAACTTCCATTTTTTTTATTGCAGTTCTGGCTAAAGAACACAAATCTTGATTTAAGTAATGGTGCAAAAAACCTTGATTCAGCATTCATGAGCTACAAAGTTTGTATTTTATATTTTATGTTTTGTCATAGATCTATTAGTTTACTATTTGTGTTTCAGTGCCAGAGGTTGATACTTTACAGCTGGAGAGGCCTATTACTCCAATTGATGTGAGTGTTTCCCTACAGTAATAAATACTGTCGGAAATAAAATACTGTCACACAGTGGAGAAAACAGTTATGTTTAGAAAGTAAAGAGAAAGTGCCAAAAACCTCAGACATGAATTACTTTTCAAGTTACATATGTACAGGAATAAGACAGTCATCTTATATTGTCATATAGACAAAAATTATATATTTTAACAATGGATAAATATAATTATAGATAAATTTGTACCACAGCAGTCTCTTCTGATATTTTTAGGGTTGAGTTTAGGTGTAGTATTTTCTCATATTTTGTGATTAACAGTACATAAAGATATGTTGAGATATTGTTCAGATTTATATCTCACATGACCTCTCATTCTAAAATAATTTTTAGTTTCTTGATAATCTTTTTATCTTCACCATAATATTTCCCCTGTTATTGTCAGTTTGTAACTGTGAAGTTTTTTAAAGATATTACATGTTATAGTTTTACATTTCCTGATTTTCCTTATGAAAGGAGGAGATCAAGACACAGCCACCAACCTTTCAAAAGATGGCTCGTCATGTGCGACGTAGGATTATGGCCAAACCTGATGTCGCATACTTATCAACAGATGATCAGAAAAATTTGGTAAATATTTAATGAAAGAAGTTACGATAATATTAATGAAACAAAAAGTTCCTAGAACTTTCTATAACTTGATCTACATTTAAGATACGTTGTTAACATTTTGCAAAGAACTGATAGATAAAGAGATTTTTAAAAAAATGCTTGTCTTGGTCAAAATTCCATATACTGTGGAAAATGTTTGAAGTGAATTTATTTTGAACACATTTTTATAGTAATCAAAAAAGTGACTGCAACTGTTTGTCATCTGTTCTACCCTCATTTGCTGAAGATCAATACAGTCTTACGAATTTTGTCTTCTTTTTACTTACAAACAGATTGTCTGGGGAAAAGCCTTGGCACTTATTGAGCTAAAGATGTGCTGTAAAAGTGTGCTAAAAGCAGAGCTTGCCACTAAATTTCTTCACAGTTCACACAGTCATACTCGCACACATGTTAATTTGTTGAAAATTCCTCTCCAGGCTGCCATCATTATGGGGGAAGTGAACAGTATTTGGCCAGATATAAGAAAGCAAATTGATGATCCATTCTTGGTAAGTATCTGCTAGAATCAATTGCCCCTGTTCCTTTAGGAAGCTATGTAACACATAGCTGTAGCATTGCTTTTATATTATTATATGTAGATTTCAATCTTTTATGGTCTTTGGTTATTTTACATCTTTCAACCTCCTTGTTGGTGGTTATCTCGACGGCTCTTTGAAAAAAGAAAAAAAAACCCTTTATTCCCTATGCTATACACAAAAAAAAAAGCCGATCTGGCCAGAGGGTCACAGCCATTGGTGGCCGCAGATGTTCACACGGCTCAGCTTTGCTGATATCTTTTATGCAATGTAAACAATCAAAAGAGTGATGTTTCTTAAAACACAAATGCAAGAAAATAGAGATTTTCATCTACTGATGTTACAATATTGACGCAAAATACTAAATGCTCAAAGAAAAATTCCTGACTCCGTCTGAATTTTGTCCCATCCATTTCACCTCTCATATATCATAAATATTGCTCTCTTGAAGACTGCAGATCAGAATAAGGAGCTAAACAGACGAATTGCTGTTCACATTGTGACAGTTTGTGAGCAACTCTTTCATCATTATCTGGACAAAGCGCAAGGTATGTACTCTGTGACAGTTATTGCAACAAGAGCATCAAAAGATATTGGTTGTACAGGAGAATTACTGCAAGTTTTACGTGATGAATTTAGTAACAGGTTTAGGCACATTCACACTCAATTTTCATCCACTGAAGATATGATAGTCACTCTTTTTTCACAGAAAACATTTGATATGAGATCTTAAATATCTTATCTGATTATAGACCGTTCAATATTTAGAAAAGAGAACGACACAACAGTAAAAAATACAGTAGTATTCTTGTAGGCATTGCAGTTTAGATGTACTAATCAGCATGTTTTGCAAATGTCATATATCTGACATTTAACCCTTTGAATCCTGGTCACCAATGCCTGAAAAACATCTGTCCCTGGCCTTCTGGGCCGAGAACGCACATTTCTCGTTTCATGTTCAATATCTTTTGTAAACACAAGCCTCAGATACGATCATGGGTGCAGATATTTGTAATCACCATAGTCCTAAATGTCCTTACCTCAAAGCGACCTATTGGATCTATTTTTAACTGAGGTGAATGCGTAGGACTGAAGTAAGTGTGTCAACCTGATCTACCGGGCTCAATGGGTTAATATGCTGAACATGCCAGATATGACATGAACAGATAAAACTGATTAAAACTCTTTTGTTTCTTCATTACAGTGCTCAACAGCCGTGGTGTGTTTAGCAGTCCGGCTAACATGAGCCGCCTGAAAGCTCAGCTTGCACTTGAAGCCAGTGAACTGTAAGTTACATTGTGCGATAAAGTCAACATTTTATTATCTGATTGGTTGATAGTAGTCAAGGATAGCTTATGTGATGCTTTCTCTCTGAATCAGTTTTGTTGAATCATTTGAGTAGATGTGTAGAAAGTACACCCCACAACTGATAGGTTGATTTGAAACACAGCCTTGTAGAAATGGATTTCCCTGAATATTTTAATATTATAAATATTTCTACACAGTATTTCAACCAGTTTTTCAAAGGAAGCTCATAAAAATATTATCATGTAAATCTTAAAGACAAATCTAAATTCTGGATCAGTGCAAAGTTTCAAGGAAAGAAGAAAGGTAGAAGAAAGGGAAGAAAAGAGAGAAAAGAAATAAGATTTTTGAAAAATAGAGACATTATCTGTAACAGAAAAATAGCAGAATCCATCCTCAGACTGTTGCCATAAAAAATAAAAGAAGGTCATTTAATTTCAAAGAAAATGAATCATTTGTCTATAATTTCTTTATGCCTCGAGCCAATCAGAATGAGTTGTAAGCTGCTGAACTTGAACAGAGAAATCAGGAGTTGAATATAGTGAAGTGATCTGGTGTCATTTTTTTGTTTGTTTTTTATTTTATTGCAGAAATTAAAAGAAAAAGAAAGTATTGCTCTTGTGGGTAGACTATAATTATATCAGGATTTTATGAGGTGCATATTTTGATGTATGTGCTGATTTTTTTCACTTTTACCAATTTTTTTCCTATATTAAGGCAGTGCTGAGGGGGATGAACCCTGTCTCTTTATTTTGCAATCTCTCTGGCTAGGGTCAAGCTTTGCTCAAAACTTTTCTCACCACATGAAAGTATATAAATGAAAGTTTTACAGGATTGTGAAAGCTCAGTTTGCCAAAAAAAACCAACATACAACTCATTTTATCAGATTGCGAGACACATATCTATTAATGCCTTATGCCTTTGATTCTCTGAATTTAGTCATCAGTTGCTTGTGTTAAGAGAACTAGTTTCAAGTTTTAGCTAGTCTTTCATTTAATGGAAATAATGATTCCAGGGGGATGGTTTCGCTCACAAACAGCTGAAGTTTATATCTGGATGATAAGAAGTAGTGTTTACCTGTTGTGTCTCATTTTTGTTTTCCCAACAGACTTGACATTTTGAAGATTAGACGATACATCGTCAATGACATTAGAAAGATGGCATTAGGAGAAGATGATGAACCAGAGATGTCGCCCAGGTCATCGCATCACAAACGGGCTAGATCTGCAAAGAGATTGACATATCAATCCATGGTGATTATTTCCTCATTCAAGTTTTTTAAAGAAAAACATCTTGTGACATTGGCTTTATTTTAAAATTCTATAAGTATCATTCTTGCAATCTATTAAGGCTTTTTTCCATGTAAATTTGTAAATATGTTGAAATTGTGTCACTGGTTATGTAAGAGATCAGTGCAGAGGTACATGGTTGCTGCATGTGTATGTGTATATAAATAATGTCAACTAAAATTGCTTATATATCACCTAATGCCAAGCAAGGACTGTTGAAATCTGTCATGACAATTTCCACTGGATCTTCAAAGCTACAATAAATTTAAGCTCAATAATTTATCAAATATGGCCTCACTGCATTGAGTTTCTTTTTTTTAGTATAGTTAAATAAAGGAAAAATAGTAGTGCAGAATCCGTTTTCCGCTTTCTCAGTCTGATATCACTTTCATACGATAATTTGACAGGAAATCAAGATTCAAAAAACAAAGTCGTTAACTTTCGCCTGTTAGCGTTTTTTCTATTGCTTTAAAAACTCCCATACATCCGACAGGTCTTTGTCGAACACTAAAAAGAAATATAGGAATTTATTTGAATAAAGATACTATATGTCCTCATTACCTGCGATTTGCCATGAGTTTGACAGGAAAACGTATATTAAGTTAAACATTTTTAAAATGCATAGCATGTTCATCAGATCTGCGTTCAAGTAAAATTTAAAAAAGAACAAAGAGCTTTAGCATGTCCTATAACATCTGAAGTGAAAACCCAACATTCACTTACTTTCTGTCATATTTTGTTACCTTACTCTTCGATGTCCTATTTCATGATAGATTTTTTCACTTAATTTACACTATGATTTTGCAATTCAGTTGTCTAAAAAAATAGTTTTTTGTAACCAATTCCTCTGAAAGTTTGCGTGCTCATAACTAAGTCATTCACATATATGCTGTATTCACTACATTGATTAGGGAGATATGCAAAATGCTTATTTTTCTTACTTGTATCACATGACCTATAGGATTTTCTCTTATTTGGTAATGGGTCATATATAAGACATTTATTGAATGTTTCCTAGATTTTTGGAAATACTGTCCTACAGGCATAAGTAATATTATTGCATATATCTTAATTATTGCATAATTATACTTTCATTTTCTCAGTTGGAGGCCAGTCGTCCCAAGACAAGGCATCAAAAACTTAGAGTGAACACAACTGAAAATGAAATAAGGGAGGTATAAACAGTATTAAGTATCTTTGGATTGAGCCAATTACAATGATTCTTATTTGTACCCAATGATTAAGTATTGCTGAAATTCTGAAACACTAGTTTGAACAGTATCTTAGTGAGTGGATCTTATTGTGATGGTCAGAGTGTCAGTATTATGCTCTAGTCATTTAACTGCATATTAAACCTTGAGAGCTGTACTTGTGTGTGTGCTGTTAAATCTTAGTTAGTCCTTAGTTTGAGCACGGATGCTAGATGCCAAAGCTAAAAAATAATTTCAGATTTTAATATTGTGGATGCTGTTCACTGAAGAGTGTTTAATTTTGTGTAGGATCATCTCAAAAGCAGTTACACATTTAGAAAGATGTGGTGTCAAAATATTACAATATGGGGACTATGAATGATGATCTGATGGTGCATATACAACTATGATGACTGTAAAGCATAATCTGATAATTTGTCCTCAGATACAAGAGAACATGCCAATGCTGGACACCAGTCAGCTGATGGAATTGGTAGCAGAACTTCCAGAGAGAGCCTTACACACTCCCAGTGAAGAAGGTAGAACTGGCAAAAAAGATAGTTCAAGCTGGGTTTACATGTGTTTTTATAAAATTGCAGTTATAAATGTCTTTTTGAATTACAACAATATTAAAACTATGCACTTAGTGGTTTCCCTGTAACATTGGGATTGAAGCTGAAGGCAAAAAAATAACCAGTGATTTTCATAGTTTTCATATTTTTTAATCTGAAACTGATGCACTGAAGGAAAAAATATGAGTAGCAAATAAGACATGCCCCTAATATCTGTTTTGTTATTACACATATTTATGATATTTAGGATTAGGATGTTAATCATTTATTCCATCTTTTACAGTACAGCAAGACTGATTCCTTTATTTAGCGCTAAAAGTGTTTAAGGTTCCTGTATAGTATATTTGAAAAAGCAAATGACACTGGAGTATTTTGTTTGATTCGCAGGTTTTCAAGCAAGACCCAGTCGTATTTCTGAAGGTGTCTCCCGAATGTCAGGGTAAATAATCTCATGTAATAAAGCAAATTGAGCAGTTACACATAGCTTCAGGATTTATGTCTTTTGCAGGAACTACAGAAGATGTTCAGAAAATATGATGCTGCTTGAACAGAAAGGTTAAAAAATTGCTGTTCAGATTGTAAGAGGATGGACATTTTTGAGAAAAGTCACAAGGCAGAAACACATGAAAAACCTTAGAATGGAATGCACAAAGAAAGTAGGTCATAGATCTTCCAGGAACAGATGTTAACAGTGATGTGATTATGCCTGATATCAAACAGAAAATGTGTCTCAAAGTTTATATGAGGGGAGATTTCTGATCTATGGCCTAACCCTGGAAAATTGATCGAAATTTCTAGCCAGACACTACAGATGTGGATGCGTTGGAATTGGAGATGAACCCTTCACACTCAGTGGATGACATACGCAAGATGTATCTAGCAAAAGCATCTTCAATTAATCCCTCAAAATTGTACATATATATAATGTTAATTATTACAAGAACCTGACAGTCGTCCGTGGCTGAATGGATAAGTGATCAGACTGATATTCCGACGAACTGATATTCAAACCTCAGCCATGCCATTTTTTTAAAAATAAAAATTAAATTTAATGTGTGTGTATTTGACATAGTTTTTTGTGTTTATATATGTACAATTTTGAGGGATTAATTGAAGGAGATGCTTTTGCTAGATACATCTTGCGTATGTCATCCACGGAGAGTGAAGGGTTCATCTCCAACTCCAACGCGTCCACATCTGTAGATCTGTATACTTTCTTTTCTGTTCCTTGTGATATATGTTTTGTGTTTATGTCTTCTTGACAGAACGTTTGTATTTTTCTGTCTTTTTTTTTTTTTTTTTTTTGAGGATATAATTTAAGGAGATGTACTATCGTGTAGAATGGAGTATCTGGATCTAGATCTAGACCTCATTCAGTGTTTCAAATATTAAAAAAAAACCTTCATGATAAAACTAGACCATCATTTACTGATATGCATATTTTTAGCTAGAAGTGTTTAAAGCTGCACACACATGCCTCCCACCCTCTCCCAAAGGAACATGATGCGTACATAGACATTCACGGCTACATGATAATGACATGAACTAAATAAGTCTGGCTAGACTTCGAGACTATATGGGTTTAAGTCCGGCTAGCCATGGCCAAAATTGATAGCTGAAGATGAAAATAAATAACTTACTCTTTTCAGTTTCTTTTGGCTCACTTTCAGTGTCTGTCGTGAAATAGATTTATATTGTAGATTGATACTAGTTTTCCTTACAGAAGATCAGCTCAAAAATAATATTAAATAGGCATAATTTCTTCTTTTTCTTTTTTTCAAAATCTCACTGCGGCTCTAGATTTAATAGTATGCAACTATTGTGTCACATATTTCTATTCTCCCCTTGTACCTATATTTCAGAGTCTCCAAAGAAGATGTGTCAAAGCAAAAAATTATTTATAAGGTAGGTTTGACTCTCTTTTTTTTTTTTTTTTAAATTCTTTATCTTACTGTTGTTCCTGTCTTTTGCAGATGAAATATGTAATCGTTTTGTTTGCAATATAAGATTTGAAATCAGTCACATCATTTTTGTTTTTCAATTGTTACATCTAACTTCTTGAGCTTTTGTTTTTCTGTCCAAAATTTGGAAAACTGCAGACTTATCTTTGAGCTTGATAATTTAAAAAAAATTTTTTTTTGCCCTCCATGACATTTTGTTTGGTGCAGAATGTATTTTATTGCAAATTTTTGTAATGTCTTTCAAAATCTTGCAGCCAGAGCCAGGAGATGTAGATGCAAATGAAAGAGAAGACTCTTTTGCTATAGAAGAAAATTTAAGGGTATGACCTAACTACTGGGTGTAGCTTGGCAGTAGATATATTTACAATGTATTTGAATAGCATTTCATGTCTGGTTGCTATCCATTCCAGCATGGTGAAGGACTATAATTTTGTTATTCTGCTTTAGCTTTTCAGTATCCTCAACTCATGGTATTGGAAAGCATTATTTTTTTTTTTAATGTCCTTCATGAGAAATAAAGCCATGAAATACAAATGCAGACTGCACTTCATGTTGTTTGAAAACATCACATTGAAGTTCTGGAATTTAACAGTTCAATGACATTAGGTCATCTCATGAATGAAGGTTCTTCCATTTTTGGTAAATTCATGGGGTTTTTTTTGACAATATCACGTATTTAAAAAGCATAGAATTTGTAAGCTGGAGAGTTTTATGATATTTTTTAATAATGGGTGCTGCCATGATGGAATCCCTCTGTGTCTAGATGATGCAGGCATTTGGTATTGTCACTGGGATAAATGACTTACATTGTGTAAAAGCAACATCTAGTTTCAAGAATAAAGCTTGTTTAGTCAAAATATGGCTGCTATCAAAAGAAATTTGACATGGAAATTGACACATGATCTCTTTTGCTTGCAGCTTCACAGCATATATTCATTTTTAAATATGCTTGATCTATTCTGAAAACATTCATATCCTCCATAAGGCATGATCATGTAATCATTCTTTTTTGTGTGACACTCAAATAGCCTGAATCTTGAACTCTTTGACTTCTGGATTTATTCTATATTTAGATCGAATTATATATTTCGGTGATGAAATGTCAAAATAGGATAGCTTACAAATTTTGAAATAACTTTGGTGTTTACATTTGTTTTGGCTTCACACTCATCTGAAAACAGAAAAATATGGAACATCTCAGACTAATGACAGTATAAAACTCCACGGCAATGATGATGTATTGGTGGCTCGTTAGTCTACAGAAAACCAGTTAGAAATGACCATGTCCAGCCTGGGCTTGTGGAGAAAACAAAATGAATGTTGCATTTATAGCTATCTATATTGAGCAAGGAGAGAAAGAAAAATCTTTCCTTGTTTCTCTTAAGTTTACACAAGGTCTTGGATATTAAATGGCACTCTGTAGCCTACAGCTGTTTTTACTGTGTAATACAATATGCACTTTCCTGAAGCTCATCACTTTAACTGGGCACTTAATTCTTCATCACTGAAACATTTAGCATGATTCACCACTCCTGGGCCTTTCATACCTCAGTTTATTTCTTGCATTTTTGTATCATTTAAAATATACTGTGTTTTTTTACATACGTTATTGCTGAAATCTGCGGGTAAATTCTGTATTGCTTCCTTGTTCAGTTCTGTTTACAAAATACAATACTTATTCCATACATTTTTCCTCTTCACTGTTGATATGAATAACAGATTTTTATATCACTGTGAAAAATGAGTTCTGTTCACAAACCATAATCTCTTGGAACATCTACCTTTCAAAATAGCTTTCATGATTATCTCCGATAAAAATAAAGTCAATAAAAATAAAGTCATTAATGTGCATCAAAGATTGTTTTCATGTAATTTTGTATATTTCTATTGTACTCAGTAAAAATTGAAGAATTTTTTGTTTGTTTCTTAATGACCGACATATCCAGTGGAATCTGTGACATGTACTTGTCTATAAATATTTATTTGATAGGTCTATGAACTCTGACTTCAATGTTGTGTTTGATTTTTATTAATTCATTCACTCCGTAATTATTTTTCGGGTCTGTACGTAATTTTTTCCCGGCTGAATAGAAAGTGATGACATATAGTTACACAACGGGCTTTAAATGACTAAATATAAAAGTGATTATGCCATGTCATACATCAATTTGATGGAAAAGTAATAAAAAAACATTGAAAGCAGTAATTTGGTGTTTATTTGACTTTGGAGAGGTTTATGTTCACATCTAATACCCGATGCTCACGAGCTGACTAGTCGGCTCATCGTACGAAAGTGTCAGATTACCGAGCCAATCAGTAGGCTCATTGTAGCGAATGAGTTAATACTGTTCTCATCCTGCATCGTATGTCTTCTTCTCTGTGTGCTTAGCGCTGCAACTCGCAGCCACACATTGGACAAGGTGAAACACTGCTAGAGGAATTGGGCATTGAAAGCAATGTAAGAATAGACAAGCTGATTGCTCAAGAGCTGGAACTGCTACAGAGAGAAAGAGATGGAATGGCAAAAGTAAGTAACAACGTTATGAGGTCATTGTAAATTAATGTAATTGTAAGTAACAAAGTTATGAGGTCATTGTAAATTAATGTCATTGTAAGTAACAAAGTTATGAGGTCATTGTAAATTAATGTCAGTGTAAGTAACAAAGTTATGAGGTCAGTGTAAATTAATGTCATTTTAAAAGAGCTCAGAATATTTTTGTTCAATACTGTGTCAACAGAACAAGTGTAGCCATTTGCAATTCTCATTTAGAAAATGAGATGGCACATCACTGAGTAGATTTGACTCCAAATATGAGTTTAGCCTAGGTTGATGCTGAGCTCAGTTGTTGCTCTTAGCATGAGACTCATTAGTCATAATTTGTCTTTTACATAATTCTGTTCGTTAAATTGATTCATGTATGCTTAGAGATATAAATTCATTCTTGCATGTATGCACAGTAACTTTGGCAAGCTAATGGGAAAACACTTTGATTGGTATAGTTCAAAAATATTCCAGCTGTACTGACTATGATATCATGCTTTTCTGTGGGGGTTTTGCATTTTTGTTGTTGTTGTTGTTGTTTTTTTTATGTTTATGCTGAAGGTCATGACAAATATTATGAAGTAACTTCATTTGATATTTTGAGAACTATATTTTACCGTGAAGCAATGATCTCTTAACTCAACTCCAGGTGAAAACTGACAGAGAAACCAAACCACAGCTGGGAAGCCGCGATTTCATTGAAAATGATTTGAAAAGGTTAACAGAAAAGAAAGATGATGAATTCCCAGATGAGGATGGAGAGGATGATTTGCCTCCTTTAATACAGGTAATGGTTTTAGCTGCCAGGTGCTTGTTAAAAGATGATTTGAAGTGATATTACCATAGACTGAGTATACTGTGCAAAGTCTATGATTTGTCAAGAGGGCAGCTAACAAATCAACCCCCCCCCCCCCCAAAAAAAAATGAATTAATGCAGTGTTATCTCTGTTTAAATGGCCTAAATTTTTTTCTTCTACAAATTTTATTTCCTGAAGGAATTTTTTGATCTTATAGATAGTGTCTTACAAAATGTAGTTATCATAGACTGGCAAGTAAGGTATTAGAAACCATCAAACAGATATAAGATGTGACATGATGAAATCAGACTCTTGTCTGATTTTGAGCATATGGAGTTGTTGGTATCACTGTGAAGGTTATTCATTCTCCTTTCTGTGTGTGGGCAAAGTTTTGTTCTACCTAAAGTAGGAGTTGAAATATTAAAGACGATAAGAATGGCTTATTGTTGCAGCTGAATTTAATGAGAAAATGGCAGATCAGTTTTGTTAATTGTTACTAATACTTATTAGGCCATGCCACAAAATTACAATTTTTACTCAATCTATTTCAGCAAATTTAATTCTGAAATGCATTTTTAGATTAATATAGAAGGGTTCTGTGGAGAAAAAAAAATGCATTAAAAATTCATTCACTTTTGAAAAACGTGAGTTCTCCTGTCGCCTCAGTTTGACGAGCGCCTGATTTCCTCATGTCATTTCTCATATGAAAATAATATCTGCCTAATATACATCAAGAGATTCAGATTCAAGTGACATGCACTTTCATTAAAAACATGTGATATCACATAAAAATTTTACCATCCAAACAGTCAGTTTCCACATTTTCTAAAAATTATCTTGTACACACATGACTGCAATAAAGTCTAGATTTAAGTTCATTTGGTGAATATTACAATATACTCATCGCTTCAACTCTACCACTGCAGGCTATAACTCGTCATGCCAGACATGATGGCCTGAAAGAAAGGATGGAGAAACAACTCAAAGAGCTGGAACAGAAGCAGAAAGAAAGAGAAGAGGAGGAATGGTATTATTTTTGTTATAGTGTTGATATTAAACTTCACCTAAATGTGTAGTGAAGTTCGATCCAGTTCAAATATTTTTATCACTAGAATTTTTCACCGGTCTGTCCTCTGTTTATCTCTTGTGTTCATTGTTTGTTTTGCTCTGCCATATTTATGTGCATGCTCACTGAGAATGATCACTTGATATAAAAATCAGTCAGAGATTAATCATATTTTCCTCCAAATTCTAATTCCCAACATCTGACTTCAATATTACATCAATTTCCTCTTCATTTGAAAAGATGTCATTATTATCATACGGATTACTTTATTGACAATTACAGATTGTTTTTTGTATTCAGAGACATTAAAGATACATTCCTCTCAAATGAAAGACAAAATACCCACCTTTTGTTTAATCATATTATATAATAATAGACTCTATAATATTATTGTGGATTGTTTTTATTGAGATTGTTTATATTTTGCTAGTCTAAAAAATAATGGGAGATCATTGTGCTCAGTCCTATTACTTCCCTTTATCAGACAAAAGGGGGACTGAAGAAGTAGTGGAAAGAGGAAATAAATCAC
>JBCEWB010048508.1:0-14281 GCA_039654565.1 Peronia peronii | reverse complement strand
GATAGATAGATAGATAGATAGATAGATAGATAGATAGATAGATAGATAGATAGATAGATAGATAGATAGATAGAACTACCCCACTTCATCTGTCTGCCCTCTCTCTTATCTCAACCTCTCCTCCTGTACTTAGTCCTTCAGAGCCACCCCGCCCCTTTCGGCACCTCCATCACCCACTTAGCCACCCCACACTCGCGGCCACCAGTTTTCCGAGGATCCAGAGATCAGCATCCTACCAGCACCGGCCAGTCTCTCTGAGCGATGAACTCTCTGTACCGTCATGCTAGCCGCGGCACCTTATGGGATACTTAGCAGTTCCATGCGGAAGCTACGAACTTCCGCATAGAATTTTTGAAAGAAAACTAAGACTGTGGAGTTGTGGAAATTTATAATCTGTTTTGACATGTCGTCGACACTGTGTTCCAAAACCGTTTGAAACCCAGCCTCTGTATTTCTACAACAAGGTGTAATTGAGAGAGGAAAAAAACAATCATCAACATCCTCACCATCATCACTTTAAAAAGAAAGAGACCTTTGATCGAGAAAATAAGTGCCAATTGGTGGTACTTTAGTAAAACAGAGTATAATTTTTATGATAATGTCATGCAGAGAAAACAAACGCTATATTTTTATCGTTGCTTATTCCTTATTGGAATCAAACCATGACAAAGAAGAGAATTGTTATGAACCTACGGAATAAGTTTTGTGTTTTTCAGTCGTCATCTGTGCACCTGTTGTAAGCATTGTTAAATCACACAGCCCAGTATCTGGTATCAGCATCTCGACCACCACCACCACCACCACCACCAGTCCATTACCATCACTACATCATAACCGTCGTCTTGGTCTTGAGTAACAAACGACCACAAGAACCCACAGCAATGACCACAGTGGTGATCGGTACATGTGAGACACGAATAAAGAACGGCTTTCATGGGACAAGGTGAGTTTATCCTTTTCTCATTATCTTTCCTTTATGTAAACAAAAAACAAAAAACTTTGTTCATCGCATATTCGATTGCAATGGCAGATATTACGATGCGACATTAACGTGAATATCTAGCGTTCATTTGATCTTTTTCAGTGTTCTTTTTATTAACTGACGCTCAGGGTCTTGTCAATAGCTTCAAAAGAACAACAAAAATAACTCTTGTCCAGACATAAATCCAGATACAAAGGGATTTTTGTTTCTCTTTCACCTGCCTCCTCTGGTTACGACAGTATCCACGCTTACCGATCATAAAATAATATTTCTCTAATTTATATTTTAAGACTATGGCTTGTGATTTCAAGCAGTCAAGAGGCCCAATCTGGTCGTCTCATTTATTTCGGACTTATTTAAACATATTTTGATGAGTTTTAATTCTGAGAATTTCCTTTGGGTTTACATTGATTGACGTGTGCTGTGGGAGAAAGAAAGAGAAGTATAGCTATTTTATATTTTTGGAAATTTGAGTCAGGCAATATTTGCCTCCTCCATTCAGCACTCAGAGGGGTTCTTTCAGACTGGATTATAAACCCTTGAGCGACGGTTACGTCTGAGAGGGCTAGACACCAGATTTCTATACTGAAAAAGCCGCATTGACTGCTGACCCACTGAAAATATATCTTATAGTTTAGAAATTGACTAGTTTCTATCAGGCTGTATTCGAAAAGAAGACACGTTAATGTTTTATAACATGTCCTTCCTGCCTCACTACAGACGAAGTCAATGTCTAATCAAGCAATGTCATAAATTAGAAGATACTAATGAAGATACAGTTCTCCTGTGTATATTCTCTGTCTGGTAAAGGAGATTATCTATGTGCGATATGCTCTTCTACTTCATGAGTAAAGAGAGGACAGTAACAGATGCATCCAAAATACTGACACCCAAAGGAAGTCAACAGCAAATCTTTTTCGAAATCCATGCATGTTTAGCTTCAGCACGTTGTTCATTTGTTTTGCGATATCATCTACTGATATACAAGATATTCATTAGTACATCACAAGTATGTATACACTGCACCATTGAGCATTGACTGAACTAAAAAACAGTTGTTATCTAGAGAAATAAAAAAAAAAATATAATATTAAGTACACAGTACGTGTGCAACTCTGAGGAAACCCGTTAGATGGTGAACAGTGAACATATTTAAATCAACACATATTCCTACAGGTTGATGTCTGTTGTGCCTTTCAGCACATATTTGGGTGCTGTGTGACTATTCCTTGTTTTTTTTTAATTAAACGCATTTTTAAAGTTGTGGGAGTCCTGAGCGCTATTTTTGAAAAAAAAATGCATTTCAAGTTTTCATCTAATAATTGATACTGTCAATGTATGACGTCAGATATGCTAAGTGAGTTTATAAGCATAAAATCATCATTTATACGTGTTTTATCACTTGTCTGATATATATTTAAGAAAATATGTTAACGTTCCCCCCGCCCATGCCCCCTTCCCGTTTCCCGCTTTCCTCCCCATACATACTCAATTAGGACACTGTCAAAGTTGAATGTCTGGTTGTTGTTACTTTATATTTTTTTAATTCTTTAAACATAACTTTCATTTTGTCTTCCTATCTTGTGTCTGAGTGTGGTGCGGTGTTATGTAATACTTACTTAAACTGTACATGCTCGTTGTTTGAAAAGCAGTTCATAATAAGGTACACTGCATAATGTTAATCGTCAATCAAATGGGCTTGACACCTGTAGAGTTACAAAATGGTATACATCTTGTGCAACCAGTGGTGGTAGAGATCGTTGATATAATTATGAAAGGCTTAGTTTTTGATAGCTTGGTAGAATGCTTGATAGTGAGATAGGAGTTATTCTTTTGCAATCGCTCTCCTTCTATCTTTCATCACTTTCTACGTCATCTTTTCATTTTTTACGCTTTAACCCTTTAAATCTAATAGATCTCTGTCTCTTTTTTGGCCATTTTCATCTCCCCATCTTCTTCCTTTATACCTCCCTCTTTTTGTTTTCACTTTGCTTTACTTTTCGAGCTCTTCCTCTCGCTCTTTAGCACTAGCGGTAGCGGCACTGACTAGGGAGGAACTCATGTACTTTAAGATCTAATCAAGCATAAAGTCCAGAGTCACCAGCGCATAATCCACATCTGCCTAAAGGCTGATTCCACGTTCAATAGTGTGGTGATAAGATGGAAAAATCACAAGGAAAACGAGGTTACCCTCGTCTAGGCACAAAGACTGAAACTCTGGTAAGCTGGACGGACGAGCCAGCAGACCCGAAAAAGTTGAAAGCAGGAAAGGTGCACGAGGAAAATGATGAGGAAGAAGATGATGATGATGTTGGTGGTGGTGATGATTTTTTCCTTGTCCTGATGGAGAGCCAATCGGACTCAAAACTTTGACGAGCTTATAATTTTATAGATTATTTACTTGTTAATTCTTCACAACTTTTGTTTTCTTTGTTTGTTCATTTGTTTGTTTGTTTTGCATTGAGTTAATAACAGTTGGGATATCTGTTTTGTATACTCAGACATTTATATAAACGATGACAGAGGCGATGACGATGATGATGATAACCAAATACAATGAGGCTCCAAAATTTGGGTAATGATATCAGCTTATTCAACTGATACCGTATCGAGCTCTACATTAGTGGTATTTGCATCTTTTTGCTGTATTTGTTCATCGCCCATAGAAAGTCGTCTCATGTTTTAAAACATTTTTATAAAATGATGATGATGATGATGACGACGATGATGATGTTGATGATGATGATGAAAAAGAACCAATTTGGTTTTGAAAATTTGGCAGCTACTATTAACATCAATATCAAGTTCTTTATATGTGTTATTTGCTTTTTTTTGAATTGTTTGATTAATTACCGGTTGGACAGTCGTGTTATAATTTGTAAAATGATGATGACGACGATGATGATGATGATGATGATGACGATGATAATATTGATAGTGATGATGATGATAGTGAACGAGTTGGACAAGGAAGAAGATCAGGATTAAGGTGAAAAAGAAAGGAAGTAGGGAGGAAAAGATATGAAGAGAAAGAAAAAAAAGGAGAAAAAAAAAAGAAGAAAAGGAAGAGAAAGTTGTAGATGAAGCAAAATTTAAAAAATAAAAAAAAAATTGATGCAGAGGAAGACAAAAGAAAAAGAGAAAGAAAATGATAAGCAGAAGAAAAGACAGTGAATGACAGAAAGAAGATGAATAAGCAGAAATCGATGATGAGTAGGCGGAGTGCCGTTGTCCGCGCTGAATTTTCAAATTCCAAATTTCTATCCCCCAAAACTTTTCAACAAAAAATAGGCAGCCTCTTATGGCCGAGATAATCCTACTTTCTTAGGATTGAAAGGGTTAAGAAAAATGAATGAAAGCAATGAAGAGACAGGATGGTGATATAGGTCACCCTGAGAGAAAAATCTTATACTCACCAAACGAAGAAAAAAGGATTGAGATGGCATAAAGATCCTATAATTCCACGTGACTACTGTACACCAGAAGCTGTAAAATTCTAATTCTTGAACAAAAAATTACTGTTCTATTCGCATTTTAAGAAAACGAAAATATTGAACCCCATCTCTCTCTCTCAATGGGAAGACATTTAACTAAGAGTTTTTTTCATTAACAGATTTACTTTTCATATTTTTTCCTAGTTGCCCAAAGGTGAAGCAACAGGGTTCGACAATTTAGCCAGTTCTATCAGTACCTTCAATCGTCAACTTATCGAGTTTGCAAATTTGTTATTTGTTTCTTTTTATGTAGTTAGTTAATTACAGGCTGAGAGTTTATATCTTAAATTTGAAGGCATTTCTAAACATAAAAAATAAAGAAAAGAAATTGATTTTAATGGTAGTAATGGTGATACATTAGGGCAACACATATATTCAAACATCTATGTACGTTGATAATTTTCATCTTTTTCTTTCCACTTTCACCCCGTTTTTTATCGCTCTCTTTCATTGCCTTCCTTTTTTGGAGCCTCTCTTCTTCTTCCCCGCCTTGCCGTTTCCGACCAGCCAGCTTCTTTTTTCTCCCCCGACTACTTTCTAAACAATATCGGGCTTAATTTCTGTAGCCGAGGAGATCTGAAAATAGGGCAACCCAGTCTTAGACAAGAAAAAGGTTATAGTTAAGAAGATAAAAGAGGAGAAGAGGAGCGGAATTGCCAAGATGATGATACTTTCTATAAACACAATCTTCTTCACTTTCTTCTTTGTCTTCCTTTCAGCATCATCTTCTTCTGTTTCTTTTTTTCTTTCTTTCTTTTCTTCCTCTTCCTCAGTTTCTTCTTCAACTCTGCCATCTTCTCTGTTAACTGTTTTTTGGTTTCACCTAATCTCGTTATCAATAATGTAGCAAGGACAATTAAAATCAGAGCACCTTGACAAATTGAAAACACCACGGTAACATGATTAGGGTGCCATAAAATGCTGCGTGATCTTTTTCTTCCCCTTCATCTCCTAGAATCACATGACATGCCGAGCATGCATATTGGCATTAAGTGCAGGATCACATTCATTAATTGACTGATGAGGAAAACATATGAGCCCCTGTATACACATGCACGATTTCTGTGCGGGCTGACAGAAATGTCCGGAAAGGAGAAATTCCTCCTGGCTTCTGCTTGCATTGCCAAAGTGGTTCACTTGGGACATCTACGACTGTTGCAAGTACCTAAAAAAATCTATATTAGTCATTCAGTCGCATTTGTTTCTTTTCTTTTTTTAATATTTTATTTTATTTTGACACTGAACGCGCGGGTGAGCAGAAACAGATCTCTCTGGGTGCGTACTTTTAAGGTATGCACAGAAAACGCAGGGGCCAATGTATACGTATTGATACCTGAAAAACGGGTTTTCAGATGATTCATGTGGGCTGCCATAAATCTCAGTCTACAGCAAGACTTGAATGGGAAGATATCGGCATTAAGATATCAGCATTTGTCTCAGTAATTTACTTGTCCTCATTCACATGGTCATTGTCTTTCATTTTGATAATCTTTCTCTTTATATTAAATTTTATTTTAATGTCAGTATGTGAAAAATTGCCTTTGCATAGCTTGAGAAATGTCTCTTTTGTTGTGAAAAATCTGCAAGAAATCTAAGTTTTACCTGGCTGGAGGTAAAAGGTATAATAGGCAGCAGAGCACATCATAAACATTCTCGAAAACATTTTTTAAAAAGTTAAGGAGGGCCACTGCTAGAAACGTTCTCACGAAACATTCTTCTAAAATCTGTTCTTCCGGTTGTTCTTCTCTTTCTTCCCCTCCCCCTCCCCGTCTCTGTCTCTCTCTGTCTCTTTCTCTGTCTCTGTGGTAGCCCATTTCAAATGATCCACATATATTAATATAAGTCTTAGACTAATGAACAATATTTATCCATATATCTGGTAGAGTCAAAGGGATTGGGAATCTATTCAGTGCAAGCAGTTATGGTTGTCCTAAATAACAACAACAACAGTATTTGTGTTCGTAATCAGCTGAATGAGTATTTGGTGATTTGGTGGATGGATGCAGGAGGAACATGACCCAGAGAAGAGATAACTCCCAATGCTGAAAATTTCAATGTTTAAACAGTTCTTTACGATAATAACGTATATATAATATATACAATACATAATATATATGTATTATTTCCACAACTTTTATCCGATTTCTTTGACATTTTACACGATTTTTCCTATTGCCTAAATAATTATATTTTGATCAAGCCCGATGTTGTTGAAACTATGAGACATGAATCATATAACAGTTCTACTTTTGACTCTTTTCAAAAACCTTCATATTCAGATGAAATTCATGTCCCAGAACAAGTACAAGTGCTTGAAACCAAAAGAATGTTGTCAGCTATTTAATTTCAAGTGTCATTGAAAATGCAACAAAATTAGTAGTTGTTTATGAATAAATAAGTAAGTGATTTACAAAATAAATCTAGTATTAAAATTTCAATATGGCTGCTGTTACCATAGCAATCGCAACGAGTATAGAAACTTTTGAATTGTCATTAACCTACTTAAGTCTTTGGAATAGTCATTCACCATTTAGGCTCTTCAAATAAAAAAGACTGAAAACTGAAATTTTGATTTCTGGCCCGATTCGCCATGTAGTTAGTGTATTATAAGTTCAATATGTTAAAACTGTTATCTGTTATGTGAACAGAGAGAGATCCTATGGTAGAATAGTATCTTGACCCAAGCTGCTGGACACCAATAATATATCGATATATCAGATAGAAATAATAGATAATAGTAGTAGATGACGTTGGTATTGTCATTTCCATGCCCTCAGATTCTTAGCGCTTTACTACATGTTATCCCAATAGACTCGGAAGGTTTCAGCTCCCTGGGCTATTAGGCACCCAAATTCCTCTCAATCTGAAAATAACATTCTCTATCTGTGGTAGGGTGCCTACTTCCTGTGTCTAGTCAAATGATGAGTGTAAAATGTCTTTCCAAAGGACAAAATATCGGACAATGTTTGGATTCGAACCCAGGAAATTCTGAACCCGACTCACACGACCTGCAGACTGGGACACTGACTTCGCGCGTGAACTTCTCAACTCTGTCTACCATTCATGTGGCCTGTGGAGAATCCATTGCCTTTGAAGTGAGCCACCCCATAAATTTTATACCTCACCACTGTTTCCATGAATCTTTGAACAGGTGAGTTGTGCATGGCTTCTTGACAGAGCAGCGCCTTTTTCACCACACTACCGTGCCATGACAAAAGTGCGGAAATCAGTTTGGACAAATGTTGCAGTCTACCATTTTGGTATCAAACTGAACCTTCCTTTTGAAAAAGGGGAAGAATTAGGGAAAGGAGAAGGACAGGAAGACGAAAAAAAGAGAAAAAAAGGAAGAAAAAAAAAGAGAAATAGATTACCCCCCCCCCAAAAAAAAGGGAAAAAAAAAGAAAAGAAGAAGAAGAAGATGAATAAGAAGAAGAGAAGAAGTTAACGAAGGAGGAAAACTTCACTTGGAAACTGAAATCGAATTTTGTACAACGGGGCAAAATTCTGCGTCTCGTCAATTGGAGTACAAGGAAAGTTACTCTATCTTTCTGCTTTCCTCGTTTCCCGCTCTGGTCCCATCCCTAACACGCACAGCCACAGCAGCACTTCCTGGCGTTTAAATTGTTCACAGCCCAATGTATTCCACCACATAAATAGAGAAATGGATTAGACCATCATGTTACGATTTACAATTTTAAACAAATGAAGCTATCTCCATAATTATACATGCAACCACTAAGAGATTTAGAACAAGGCCATCAATTCATTACGGGCCAAGAAAATTATTTGTCTTTTCACTAAAAGCCATCGCTGGAAACTAATTTTGAATAGATAATAAAGAGATGGCAGTAAACTGTAGGTAATAAAGGTTTTAACAATTTGAAAATGTCACTGGGAATTTGCTTCTGGCTTAATAGTGTTTGTATTCAGTTATTTAGTCATATTGGAGAAATATGGTTTAGTCTGTAGATCAAAGAAGTCGAATAATTTCTTATTCATATCAGCCATATGCCTATGGCTTCCCGATCCCAACGGGACCCTAAGTCTCGCCCTAACGGGATGTTTGAATCTGTATGTCGACAGCGATAAATGGACTGTATGGTGCCGCGAGTCCACTTTCCCATGTCATTTTTATGGATCCACCAACCTTAGATAGTCACTGTGGTGCCTATGCATCCACTTTCCTATGCCATTTCTATATCACTATGGTGTCTGTACATCCACTTCCCTCTGCGTTCCCTGTGGATCGCCAGCGATAGATGAGCATTATGGTACCCATGAATCCACTTGCTTCTTACTATATAGGACATATTTGGAGAGAAGTCCAAACACAAAATAGAAGGAACGAATCATTGATCAGATCAGCCCCTTGTCACCTCCAGGATTAAATATATTAATGTTTTTCAGTTTTTCGTTGTTTCTTCAGAGAACGTTGACATAAGAGTGGTTTTCGTCCATCTGATGGATTTACCAATCTGTCTTGTTTGCTAGTGTTTGTCAGCTCTTCTGTTCAGGGGTCCATGCATTTCCGAGCACCCCGGGTAGATTTCTGATGGATGCAGTTATGTGGTGTCTGCGGAAATGGGGAATGGGAGGCGGGCATTATCGTTCGCATAAGTCTATCATTGCGGCAAATCTCTGAACGCGAAGTGTAGACATGAAAGAGAAAGAGAGAGAGAGAGAGAGAAAGACAGAAAGAAAGAAAGAAAGAAAGAAGGAAAGAAAGAAAGAAAAGGAACACTGAGAAAATACCGATAAAGCGATGAAGAGGGGGAGGGTGAGTATAAGTAGGCGAGAGATCAAAAAGAAAAAAAAAAGGAGGCAAACGGAGGAAAGGTATGAGGGAGAATAAAAGCTACACAGGGGAAAAGAAGATGTGAGAGAGAGAAGGGAGAAGATAGACATAGAGGTCACATGAGAGGCAAATGACACTCGCTGATGCGGAAAAGCAGAGATGGAGACAGCGGTGAACATTTATTAATTCTTGTGTTTTAGAATGATATACATTTACATGTTTTTTAAAGCCATTGTTTTAAATTACAAAAACAAAGAAACAAACAAATCACAAACAATAAATAAACAAACAAAACAAAACAACACAAACAAAGGAGGAGAAGGAAGAGGAGGAGGAGGAGGAGGAGGGAGGGGGGGCACTTCAGGATATACCAATATTTCAAGTCATTGTCTTGAATTTCACACATTTCACTGTCACTTCATTTCAGTTCTTCGATTTTTTTCTTCTGTGTTTTTTCTTCTGTTTTTCTTTTATAATGCCTTTCTAGGGGAAAAGCTGAATCGTTCACTCCAAAGAAAAACATCTTAATCGGATTACGCTGGCACAAATAAATAACAATGTAGCTTATTCCATTATCTTGTAATCTTAGGTAATGAAAATGTATCTTTTATCTTCAAGTGATTGATCACGTAGCTGGCACTGAATTTATTCGGTGCTACATGTTATTAAATAAATATCCTTGCTGTAAAATGGTATTCTGTGTATTAAAGACTGGTTGTTTATCAATGGCACCATGTAAGAAAAAGGAGAAAATGAAAGTACAGAAGGATGAAAATGAAGACTAGGTGGGGGCAAAGCAAGAGTGAAATAAAGAAGAGGAAGAAGAGGAAAAAGAAGAAGAGGAAAAAGAAGAAGTAACAACAGAGGGAGGAGAAGAAGAGGAAGAAGTCGTAAGAGTCATTAGGAATAGAACTTAATAATATACTTTTGAGTGGGAGGTGTCATCATCATCACCATCATCATCATCATGGGTCCTCACCCTGTCCAGAGCACTGGTGGTCAGAGTATAGACTCCATTCAATCCTGACCTCATGAAAGGTTCACCATTTCGTTCCAAGAGGGGCCGTTTTTCCTCATGATATGACACTATCTAAATATAATATCTCTCAGGTGATCCGTGGCTTACCCCGTAGTCTCTTTTCCTGTGGGATTCCAGCCCAGAACTATGACGGTACAAATATTTGTTTTTCCCAGCCTATGACTTATCCATCGCCATTATTTCGTCTACTATATTTCTCTGCTTGGTCCTTTTTCCAGGGCTTCATTTTTGAATGTTTCTGTATTTTTAGAATCCTTTTACATCTACATTTGACGAAGGTTTGGGGGTTTCTACAAGTAATCTTCATGATTGCTAGGATTTCAGAATTAAACGTCTTATTGAAAACAAATTCTACTGATGTGCTTGCAAACTTTCATATTACAGAACACCACATGCTTCCAATAGTGTTACTGAATGTGAAGGAAACATTCAGGTTTTAAATGTTGCTGTTGCCCGTGAGACTTTGTATCTATCCTGCGTGTTATTAATAACTTTCTTCTCTGCTTTTCAAATGCTCTTGCTCCCCTGGAGTCGAAGTTCTGTTGTTGTTGTTGTTGTTGTGTTGTAGGTTTGCTACTGCAGCTGTTGCAACATACTATTGTTATTATATGCTATTGCGACTGTTTTTGTTGCAATATATTTAAACTTGCCACTTTCATAAAGTGCCTAGAGGCTGTTGCTTACTATTTTTCTCACAATTTCCTCAATTTTTTTTTTCAGTTTTAAATTAACAATAACTGAGAATAGTTGATTACATGGACAAGTGGCCTCTTTGACTGGACAATATGTCAGTGTTCAACTTTAGCAGCAGGACCGAATTTAACAGCCGGTATCTGCCGTGAGCTGGTCGTTGTTATATATACATACATTTATTACATATTTTTTATTATATATTTTATTATATATATATATAATGTGACCCCGCAACATCAAAAAGGCCTAAGATAAGAAATGGACTTGGGGAAAGGGGGGGGGGGTTCTTAAAATAGCATAGGCTTGTGCAATCTAGCCTCATTCATGGTGAAGATGGGAGTGGTGATTATGAGTTTGTTATCAGGCTGAAGCCTCAATATTCATGTTAAATTTCGCCTTCTCTGATTATTGCGTTTATTTATCTATCTTTTTTTTTTCATTGCATACAGGGAACAGTTGTTTTATAAATATGCTTTGTCTCTTCGCACATAGTCCAGAATAAAATAGAAGCCAAGGAAGCCTTAACTGGAGACAGCCATGGGGGTCGAAACAACTCAATGAGACGATTTGAAACATGGGATAGTTGCTTTGTTGCCTTCTTTACATATCAGAAACATTGGGAAGAATAGTGTCCAGGGATTAGGGCGATGCCTGGTCAACAAAACTAATCACTTTGTTTGGGGAAAGAAATCCTTCTTCCTTGGAATTGGTCGAGACTGATTGTTTCAGCTAAGAGTGCGAATTGAAAGGTGTGTATTAATTTCTGTCAGGACCAAATTACTGTCTAAAACAATAACAACATCGCTGATAACACTTGTCGCAATAGTAACAGCATCAATAGCAGAGAATGGATTCGTTACCGAGAACTGTATAACTCATAACTGATCATGCGCTGCCTTGCTCTTATTCAATCTGGACGGCAGCTAGACAGAAATTTATATAAATATTTACAGAATTTTCAGATACACGTAATGAGTAATGAGTATCAAATCAGAGAAAGAGAAAGTGAGAGACCAGTTAGACAAATAGACAAAGTTATAAAAAGAGAGAGAAATGAAGAGAAATAAAAAACGAGAAGGAAAAGAAAGGGAGAAAAGATGGAGAAAAGATGGAGAGAAGATCGGTGAAAGAAAGTGATAAGGAAAGGGATGGCATGGGGATGAGGTGTCATCCTATCGGTGGAGAAAGGGAAAAACAACATCATTTAAAGACCGAGGAATGAAAGAGAGAAAAACATAAAGAAAATAAGAAAACAAGTACGAAGAAAATAGAGCCATAAGAGGGGAAATGTGAGACAGGACGCGGTGGGTGTCTGATCCCCGGTGAGAATAGGGCAATATTAAAAGATGTTTCACTCCAAGAATCCTGCCCTCAACGCAATATCTTCCAGACGCCCTGGGGTAGAAAATTGAAGGCAAAGGAAATTAAACCCACCTTATCAATTCTATTCAGTTTCCTTTCGACCTCACATGATATCAAAATGAGTTTGACACCTTGAACTCAATATTATCAAGAAGAATATTTGGCGAGTTCATTGTCATGACCTTTTCAGTTTTTCCCTTTTCAGCGAAATGTCAGCTACAAATTTTTTTAAGCTGCCCTTCAGAATATTGAGCTAAAACTCGAAGAATTGATGTGGGAAAATAGGCGTTTTTCCAACCTTATGAATCAAGATTATCAAAACAGTTAAAAGCAGGCATTGTGATGCACGTTTTTTTACTGGTTGTGCCATTTTCCTTAAAGTACAGTTGGGATAAAAACCCTACATGGGTTTACGTTTTTTTAGTGCTTGTGTCATTTTCTTAAAAAATGCAGTTGGCATAAATAGCGTACTTGGGTTAACGGTATAAAATTAATCGTAAAAGTGTCGCTTGATACCACTGTGTGATACTGTCTTCGCCGTGCAAATCTTGCCTATATGATCCTATCTTTGCCGTGTCGCCTTGACATTGCGGTACTTTCTCTTCCTTGCCAATCTTGCCCAGGCGAGACGTTCATGTCAAGCCTGCCTCTATTTTCGTTGCCACTGGCCTGGATGGCACTTTCTCTGTCAGGTAGGATTTTATGATCTCATGGTTGACACCATTAATCTCTGTGACTGACAACGCTTTGTAATATCTCTAAAGCCTACAGTATGTCGAAATGTGCCAGTCTGTTATCGGCCTTCCCCCCCCCCCCCCTCCCACCCCGTTTGCTTCCCTCTCTGCCCTCCTCTAAAAAAAAAAAAAGCTTTATTTTGTTTTCCTCTTTCATAATCTTCTCTCCCTATCTCTCTTTTCCTATTATTTTTTTTTCTTTTGCTCTTTTGATTGTGTTGTTTTTTGGGGACATGGCAATAACTCAGCTTCCAACCCTCTTCTCGTATGGAACATAAATAACAAAAAGAAAAGAAAGGCCATGATGAATAAACAGCATGACATGGTGAGGAGAAAATTGTGTATACTGAGGAGGCACTCACGCATCCATTCATTTATTCATCGTCTATCCATCTATCCGCCCACCCATCCATCTATCCATTCATCCATCATCATCCAGCCATCCATGCATCCATCCATCCATCCATCCATTCATTCATCCATCCATCCATCAACCTATTTATTTGCCACACATCTAATCCTCTATCCATCCCTTTATTCATCCATCCATCCAACCGTCTGTCAGTCTATCTATCCATCCGGTTTTTTTTTCCGCTAGCCATCTCACCTATTCACTCATTCTTCCATATACTGATTCATCTTTCTTTTCAGTCATTCAAAGTAGGAGAGAAAGTAGCGGGTTAAAGAAACGCCACAGTTCCAACAACATTTAAAATATAGAGATCGTACCAGCAGTACCACCACCACCACAGCAGTACTGTCAATATCTACGACAACAAAACTTACTACCGCATAAGTACACAAGAATCACTTACTATCCAGATGTTCTCTGTAAAGATTCAGTGCTATGCAAGCTTAGATACGTCTAATCAGTCTATCTGTTACCAAAAGAATGCAATCAGTGGGGGCTAATGACAGAGTGATGGCTGTCTCCCGGTCAGACCGTCTTTCCTGTGAATCTCTGGTGATCTTAAAAGCGAATATTTTGAATAAGAAAGGATATTTTCCAACTTGTATAAAGCAGCTAAAGTATTTTCCTCTTTCTTTATTTGTGCGTGTGTCTGTCTGTCTTGGTATGTTTTCGCATTTGTCTCCTTATTTGCTACAAATATGTATGTATGTATGTATGTATGTATGTATGTATGTATGTATGTATGTATGTATGTATGTATGTATGTATGT
>JBCEWB010048497.1:0-11370 GCA_039654565.1 Peronia peronii | reverse complement strand
TTTTGTGTGTGCGTTGTGTGAGACTTCAGTTTGACGTCTCTGCGAAATCACAAGAGAAGAGAAAATGTCCTTACTAACCCCAGCAATGTCTTATCAGCACTGAGTTAAAACAAGAGATATGGGTATTGTGTGGGAAGATTCCCTAACAAAAACGACTCCGCACCGACCACATGATTACATTTTTTTTTTCAAATAAATTAGAAGTGACGTGTCAGATGAGAAATTTAGAAAAAAGAAAGAAACTCCAGCGTAATTTTCTATGGAATCGGGTTTTCAGGAACAAAAAGGCCAGTATAAAACAAAGGATGTTTACTTCAAACGTTAATTTCTAGGGGAAAATGAACTGATGCACCAAAGTTCCTTGACAGAGATTGTTAAAGTATATTATTTTCTGTATTTATTGTTTCAGGGCTCTTGGTGTGAATAGTAATGATCTTTAGACATGGTTAAGCCGATATCACACAGAATATATTGTGATAAATCGGTAGGTTTCTGAAGCAGGGGACAGACAAATCGATGGAACGAAACTACTGAAAAATAAACAGGTCTAAACATAAATATTTGTAACATATGAATTTGAATGGAAGAGGTAGAAATACAATAATGTATGTGATGGAGGGACAAAGGCTAAAAAAATGAATGAATGAAACAAATAGATTTCATGTAAAGAGATCTGTAAAACTGAGAGACAGAGGGTAAATGAAACGAAAAACGAAAAGGGCAGATAGATAATAAATCTTAACATGAAAAACTATGAAAGAAAAAATGTCTGACTGAATGTTTAAAATATAAATTTAGTGGTGTAAAATATCAGAACACAACAATGTCACCAGAATAATTTTTTAAAAATAAATTTGATAATATGAACAGAAAATCATGTTACAATGAATAGACAATGAAGTCTAGCAATTGCTTTCCCCCTGAGCAACAGAACAATAAGGGCATATTACAGCAAAATGAAACAAAAATGGAAGATTAAATTGGCTGCTTTTTAATATCTTTTCTCACCTTTTCAGATAGAAAATAATTCCCAGTAGACAAAATAGCACAATACCAGAGATAAGCGTAGCCACCAGGGTCACTCGGGAGACGTCCGAGTCGCTGGACCCTGCAAAAAAAAAGAGGACAATTTATTGAGAAATAATACGAGTCACTTGAAAAAGATATTTAATTTCCTTTGAAAATTTTACATATATGATCTTACATAAACTGAAAGTCTAAGGTGGCTAAATATAGAATTATACATCCTAATATAATCATTTGTGTCGGATAGATTCCGCTAAGATGACGCGATATGAGTTTCATCCTTATCATGATCTACCACCCATTCCAACTGTATAGATGGCAGCACCAAAGACCCTCACCCAAACTAGTCTTAAGACAAATTTCTCCGTTTTATTTCGTGCACGGACATTTTTGTATCATCATCCAACAGTCGGTATCAAGAGATTTGTGGCCGTTCGCTTTGCCAATTTCCTTACAGACACCATCCCTAGGGCCTGTCTGGTGTGGTATTATTAAGGTAGCCATTGGCCTTTTGCTATGATTGGGCGCGTCCTTTCTATCTGCCAGTATTGTTCTTTTCTCCGCGGATATCTCGTTGATTCTCTCCCCCACAGTCTTTTGTTCTTGATTACTTTCTTCGGTCATCATATTCTGAGAATCTTTCCTTACCATCAGTCACTGAAGATATGGAGTTGCTCATGTCTTACTGATTTTCCCCATTTTAGAGCTGAACTGTTCACTAATGGATGTTAATCCTCTATGAACTAACTGTTCATCAAAATAGATTCCTTGTTAAAATTGGATATTAATCTATAGCCGGAAGCCGGTGTGACATATTTAACACATGAATAAAAACGGCCTCAGAAGACTAAACATGGAGGCCATGCCAAGTATTATGTATGAGAAAACAGTATCAGAACACTACGGATAGACTTTTGATACAGTCCAATATTCAGCCACTCCAAATGATGGCATGGTAAGGCAATGGAAACTCTGCTGCTTTAGAGCAGTACTATTGTCTTGTTTTAAAACTGGCCTGATACTCAAAAGATTAAAATAACATAGGACAATTTAAGATAGTTTTTGATATAAGACAGGCGACTTAGTTGTTTGTTTGTGATAGGGTTAACGGCACACCAGCACAATCACAGCTCTGTTGTGCCAAATACGGTAAGATACATTTACAGCCTGTCGAAAACAAACATGCAGGGCACTATACAAGGCGGGAGAAGAACAGGAAGGCAGAGAAAGAACTGGCATGAAAACATCAAAGGGTGGACCGGACTCCAAACACACCAACTGCTGCCGGCGGCCGCTGACAGACAGCGATGGAGAAGGGTCGCCGTGTCTGCAGCCCTCAGATTCCCCTTATGACTACCTACGCAGTCAAGGGCCTGATGATGATGATGGTGATGATGATGATAGATGCTTCGTGTTACCATGATCCATTTCTGCCATTTATGACCCTCTAGCTACAGACTATAAAAGACAACAGCTGCTGTGCTCTTCAGACATTTTTTTCTTTACTCTCCCTGAAGAAGAACCAACTAGATTCGAAAATTTGGATTTTTTTGTACCTTTTTCTTTATTACTTTTTTTTTTTTTGTATTTAATAAATATCCCAATACCGGTCGACGGTCTTTGTGTGTGTGTGTGTTTTTTTTCTAAAAAAGACACTTCTGTAAAATGATGATGATGATGATGATGATGATGATGATGATGATGATGATGATGATGATGATGATGACACTTACATGTCAAAAAGGCTGATCAAGTAGGAAAGACAGCGGGATAGAAGACAACATCAAGGAGAGAGATGAGATGTCACCTCTGGAAGGTCAAGGACCCCATTCCATGGGAGACATCCCACCGATGGCAGGCCTTCATCGCCTGCAGTGGGAGCAGAGAACCTGTTTATTTACCCCGGGGGGACAGACGACATGAAAAACTGATATAGACAAACAACTGAATGTTGAGTCGTACACATAAAGGACAAGAATGGGAATCGTTTTGACTAGCCCGATTACCTCCCTTTGTCAGACACCACGGGGAGTTGAATAAGCTGTGTAAAAAAGGGGGAAATCGTTATTGCCCCCCTTTGTTTGAAACTTACATTGTGAAAAATTATGATGCAATCATGATATAAGGAAAACACTTTCTTGTCATTAATTATTTTATTAAATTTTATTAAATTTTATCAGTTTTTTCAACAGCCTAGAAGTCCTTCTTTCTACTGCTTGTTCAATATCGACTGTCTGGCAAAGGGAAACAATTACGGTCTCACTTTGCGATATATTGTCATTGAACATCTCTTAAGCATTCAACTTCAAACGTGATAATAATTATCTTTTCAGACTTTGAAAATGTCTGGGAAACAAATCTAGGTAACGCTGGAGTGTACGTAAATAGTTCGGTGCCGTCTCCATGACACGGGAAAATCTATTCAGCTTCGGTGATGCCAGCAACACTTGAATTATTGTAAATCGTGACGAATCATTACTCACTCTTTTTTCAGCGTGCATCATTTTAGTGTTCATCATTTATTATTTTGAGTTCGAGGAGGAGTCATTAAGATCATTAATCCTTCATTGTTTGTTGTCCATATTTCATAATTCACTGTTCAGATCTATTGCCGAGTATCTATAAAACATCAATGGTACCGCCATATAACAAGATCCCGTGGCCGAGCTAAAACTGTGCTAGAAGGAACAGTTAAGTAGATGGTAAGGGAACACAGACGTAAGTGGAGCGGAAGAAAAAGTGGACCAACAACATCTAGGAATGAACTAGAAAAACATTTGCCAGTCCCAGGCCTTCGACCACAGTCGTGAGGGATGGCGTATGCCAGCGTGTAATTCATCAGGAGGCGCCTCGATGACCCAGAAGGAATTAAAGGCTAAGAAGAAGAAGAAGAAAAAGAGAGGAGGAGAAGGAAGAAGAAGAAGAGGAAGAAGAAGAGGAAGAAGAAGAGGAAGAAGAAGAAAGAAAGAAAGAAAAAGAAGAAGGAAACATTAATCTAGTGCTCAGCTTTTAGGAGACAGCAGACAAGAGTTTATTATCAAACATACCAAGGTTCGCACTTCGAAAGTCTCTAGCGCAGGATTTCTTTCTTTAAATTATGAAAGACGAAAATTATAAACATGTCCACTGCTTAAACAATGAATGTTCTACGTCATCATTTAATGACCATGAACGTGCGTCATTACTGAATGATGAACAACTGACAGGCGATGTGCCCTAAGCCATTCATTGTATTCATGATCGTCGTCCAGTAGGTTTTATGAGAGGGAATATTCTAGGTAAGTATCTTTGATTATTTCAAAATTGCTATGGCGACCGTCTCGATTTCATTGCTGGTTCTGTTCTGAGTGGTGTTGAAATGATTGCTTGTTATTCTTATTGTTTATGGGTAATGCCTCTTATTGACAAAAGTTTTTCTTTTCTTCAATGTTTTCATTATTTTAATACTTTCTTTACCATTATTTTCTATAGACGCTTGATCTTTAATTCTTTTTGTCGATTTTAAAACGTTAGCAGACTAAATTGTAACATATAGCTGTAGTTTGAATGTCAATGAATTCATCAAATTTCATTTGCAGATTTGCCAAAATAATTTTCCATTTGTCTGTGTAATTTTTATTGCCATAAAGAAGAGAACGCCAGCAAAAAAAAAAAAAAAGGAAAAAGAAGACAGAGCAATGGAAAGAACAGCATTTTGTCCCAGGTCAGAATAAAAGTCTAAAACATTAAGATTATTTTCAAACTCAAAGTCAAGTAGAGCAACTGGGCCAAGTCTGTCTTAGTCACTTTTGTCGTAGATCTTAGAACTGATCTTGACACTGGACCCTTTGAAGCCAACTGGATTGTTCAATTTTCAGAAACAGTGGTGTCCATCTCTTATCCATTTCTACATCAAATCTCACGTTGGGAATATTTTTCCATCCATCGTGACATTTGAACAAATAGGGTTGAGTTTGAGTGCGACATTTTCTGTTTAGAATGGGAAGATGTAAGAAACATGATTATACATATTATTTTATACATATTATTTCTTTTTTCTTTCACATGGCCTTGACTTCCCAGAGAGCATTTTTAATATGGAGGGCAGATGGAGTAAAGCAGTTTTTCCTTTCTTTTCTTTTCATTTTTATGTGAGAGCTCTGTATCTCAAAAGCTTGTAGAGTGAGCTTACCATTTGTAAACGTTGAGCTGTCGTTGTAGAAAGCTTGATCTTCTGTCGATGAACTCGTTGTGAGGTTAACCATTGAAATCGGTGCGTTTTCCCCTGGGTCTGGTGGCATGGAGAGCATCTTCCCAGTGAAGGTTAGCTGAAAGTTTGCGTGGGAAGCTGTTGTTGCTTCTGTTGAAGACACTGACGTTGAAATCTGAGACCCAGTAGTTGGATTCCGAGAGACAGGCGTGGATGCTGGAAATATAATTTTGTTTCAATACATTTTATTTATTTATTTATTTATTCATTTATTATTTATTTATTTATTTTCATTTATTTCTTGTTTATTTATTTATCTATTTATGTATTTATCTATTTATGTATTTATCTATTTCTGTATTTCTGTATTCATTTGTTGTTTATTTATTTCATATTTATTTATTTATTTTTATACATCTATGTGTTTGTCTATTTATGTATTTGTTTATTTGTATGTTGTTTATTGATTGATTGATTTATTTTATATATTTATGTATTTACATAACTATGTATTTCTTTCTTTATTTGTTTGTTATTAATTTATTTATTTTTGTCAACAAGCTGATCTGTTTAAAGATTGTCTCATCGTGTTTTCACTGAAATTTTCTCCAAACGGCCCATAATGTAGTACCATGGCAGTCTTATTAAACCATTATAAATCCTACACTGCCATTCATTAACACAAGAACTGTTTCGTTACTGAATTAGTTTTTAAATTTCTATCTTAACAGACGAAATGGCAAGGAACTATGTCATAAAATTACAACTATGCCTAAATCGACATTTCGTGAAAATAAATAAACACGATTACAGATAAATAAACTGGCTCTTGAGCAGTTTCTACTGATACTTTAAGGGTTAATAAGTTTAACTTTTTGATGAAAAATTGATCAATCCATTTGAATTTTCTCGGTTTTAAATTGAATTAGATATAAAATGCTATTACCTATGGAAATTACATTTCGAGAACGAGCATAAAGAATTTTTTTTTAATCAGTAATCTGCACACTAGAACGTATCCTTTTGACTTGTTTATTCCATCAAAACATAGGGGGAAAATGACGATATGCTTAACTAAATATATCTCATTAAAAAAAGCCAGTACTCCAAGCCTTTGATAAGTTTTCCGATGTAAGGAAAATGTAATGGTAGAGATAGTAGCCATACGAGTATTTTTGTTTTGTTTTGTTTTGCAAAAAACAATGCAGTTTTGATGTCTACAGAAGTTTCTGCTAACAGTTTCTGCTATCAAACTAGAATAGCAAATCAGTCCAAACAGCTGCCATGGTCGCTCTATAGAAAACTCTGAAAGTCATGATTTATCGTAAAATGGTCAAGAACAATATTAACTTGTCAGTCATGTCTAGCATCTGCTAGTTCTATCTGAAGCTTTGTTATTAATGGTGAAGAGATAATGTAAAGATAATGTTACTGATGATACATAACAAGCTTAGAAGAAGAGGAGACTAGAGTCATTAAATTATGAAATCGAACAGATATTGCATCAAAAATAGAAAAAAGGGGTCTCTGTGTTTTGTATTTGCAATAATTGTTTGTTGTCTTTTTGTTTTGTTTTGTTGTTGTTGTTGTTGTTGTTGTTGTTGTTTTCTTGGGGGGGGGGGGGAGGGGTGCACAAAATTTGAAAAAAATAAAAGACAAAAATGAAGACCATCTTATGAAAAATATCTGTATGACATTTGAAGGCCTTTCTGAATAGAGTCAATGATTAGAGACAAAAGTTAGTGATGCACAAAAAATACGAATGACAGGGACAAGCTGTTTTTCTGACCGTGGGTTAAGTTCCAGTTCCCTCCCTCCCAATCTCCCCGTAAATCTCGGTATCTTCTTCCATAAACTTTTAAGCATATACTTTAACTAATGTGTGGGCCCATTTCATGTTCACTGACATATTAGTTATCAACTTTCTGAGAGATGCCTCTACTAATACAGACACATTTTCCATCGTGACAAAATGCATCAGCTCATTACAAAAGGTGCACTAAATTTGTAGAAATATGTCTGTAGACATACGTTTAAAATGATGAGGGAACATTACCATGGCACAGTCATGACAGAAAGGATTGGTATCTAAAAACAATACAGTTTGAACATGAACATTTGCCTGCAGTCCATTGCGAATGTCTTCTCTCATTTCTATTAAGTGATTTCAGATTTCGGAAAATGCGATCTAAGAAGAAAATATATGTTTACTCTAGACTGATGAATTTGGGAACAGAACAGTTTTCGAATCTTTGATTAGCAAACCATTAGAGCTATTAAGGAAAGCTCACCAATTAATATGCTGAAGGTGAATGAATGGTCTATTTTTATCTCTCAAGAAAAAAACATACAATAAATATTTTCCCTAAAACTTCCTGTCTTTCAACGATCAAAGTCTTCTATCTCCATAATGTCTTACATTTACATTTTCCATCGATCTTAGTATATTGTCCTTGTGCCTTCTCTTTCTCTACAGTCCGAGGAATTTATAACCACTAGATAACTTTGTTTGTGGTCAATCTATGAACAACAAAGTTAATAAAAAACAAAAAAAAACGAAAACAAAAACAAAAAAGAAAATTTCAAGAAAAGCTTTCCTCTTTCATTCTCTCCTTGAAAAACTAAAATAGAATTGTATCCTTGAATTTGCCCTATGCTATAATAAATTATTCATAAAACTGATTAATTTGGCACTTGGCAGCAACTGCCCCGAACTCCTAGAGATCTCTCGGCAACACAAAATATCAGAAGGGAGAATCTCTCATAAGCCGATCCTACAGTCTTTTGCACAAAGAGACTGCAAACTCTAAACCTCGGGATGTATGGGATTTAGATGGATCAGATCTCAGCATCTCTCCATTCGTCTTATAGCTTTTCAAACTGATTTCAATCCTAGTCAATCATTTCTGTTTATGCTTATAGGACGGTAAAACATTCTATTGATGGAAGATATATTTTTAGGGGATGGGGGCGCGTCCTAATGTAATTTTTTTTAATATTAGACCTTTTAACCTTTTCTTTTTCGGCATTTTCAAATTTAAAGGAAACTTGTAAAAAAAAAATGACCTTCTCGAGCAGTTCCCATGGCAAACATGGCCATTTTGGATTTTGGCTTCTTCAAAATGGCTCTCTTTCAAAACTATCACCTCCACGAAATATCACGGGAATTTAAATTAAATTAGTCTCGATGTCGCTTATCATATCTATATTATAAATCTAAATATAAGTTTTTGAATATTTCATGTAGTGAAATGTCAAAGTTCGTCAGTTTTCTTTTTTCATCATATTTTTCTCCAAAACTTGCAGAGTAGGCCGCGTATACATATAATTATTGTTTCTATTTTTGTTGTGAAATTGATATTTGCCAAATTTGGTTAAAACAGGTTCAGAAATTATTTTTAAAAGTACATAGCAAAATAATGACCAAAAATCGGGTTTAAAGCAAAACACATTTACAGCTTTTTTTGTAGGGCAAAAATTGGCATGGTTCTCCATGACTTCTGTGTCCTTTTTTTTTCTGGCTTTCTGTTCGTATCTTTTCCCGAATTTGGCTCATAACTCGCTGTCATTTCAAGGGTTCCCAAAGAGTCACTTTCGGGTTCTGGAAGGACTATATGTGGCCTCCATATCTTTCTCTGTCAAAAACCAAGAGTATCTTGTCCTTGGCTATGGCAGATAGTCCACAACTGTGCTTTGAAGCAGCAAAAACTAAAACAGAGTTTCATTCTCTAAAGGAGGCAAAAGTTGATTTTGGAGCGCCTGATGAAAGCGTACACTGATGAGCTGCATGATCGTGACTTTATTTCGCATCAGAATGGTAATCCAATGTCTCTTCCACGACATGGGGCTCAAGATGTCGCTAGAACAGGTCATAATCAAGTGTTTTAGGCATCTTTTGCCTATATCCAATGGAATATTGATGATCCATCAGTGCGCATAGCAACTGCAGGACACCATAGCCTGGTTGACAGCAGGCCAGGATATATGACCATGACTCATACACGTTAGAATTGACAAAAATCCACTTTCTAATACTATTAAAATTCAGAAAAGATATGATTTCTAAGAGAAAACCAAAACCCAAAATCGCATTCCTGGAGCAAAAACCATATTTCAGGACATGCCTTCCCATTCTCCTCCCCCCCCCCCCCACCCGCACCCCCCTCCCTTTCAAGACTATTTATTATTGGCCAGTCCAGTGAACCCATCAAATATTTCCCACGAGGTTTCAGAATTATTACACGTTAAAGTTAACACAATGAGGTTCTCCAAGTTGGGCAGCGCACGGACTGAGAGCCTCCCGAGCAACAATCTAGACAACAGATTGTTGGCACTGGGCTGGAACCTCGTTTTCCACATTACCATCATTATTGGAAAGCAGCACAAGTTGTCTTGGACATGCGTCAATCGACAACATGGATTTTTTATATTATTATTATTGTTATTGTTTGCTTTTTGTTGTTGTTGTTATTGATATTTTATTATTATTATTATTATTATTTTACGAAAAATGTCTTAAACTTTAGACGACTGTCCACCGACAACTAATCAAATACATCAAAAAAGTTGAAAACCAATATGAAGAATTTTGAATTGCGTTGAGAAAATAAAATTATATCGCTAGCCAAATTTTCGAGCCCGCTCGGCTCTTCGTCGGGGCAATAATAATTATTATTATTACTATTTGCTTTTGATTTTGTTTTGTTTTGGTTTGTTTGGTTTTGTTTTTCAATTTCTTCTTCTTGTTATTTATTTTTATATTTTTATTATTGTTATTATTATGTCCAGATAATAAATAGAGTGAACATATTTTTAATGGCGTCTGTGAAGGAGATTAGGTGGTCTTTAGATACATGTCTTGAAATAACAGTTTCTGAGCATCTTCACAGTCTCACTGTAACTCTGGCACTACAAGAGATAGAAAGCCTCTCTTGATGTTATTTTAAAGCTTGATTTCTCCTCATTTCTTTGGCCATAGCAGTTATATATTCTTTTATTATTTTTATAAGGTAAATAGGGTAAGCCATTTGTAAGGGTCTCCGTGGAGGAAAAAATCCTAAGATACGTAACAGGAAATAGTGAGCCCTGGGTATATTTTGTCCCATGGTATTCTGGAAGGATAGGAGATAGTTTTGATGCCAATTTTGAGCTTAAGTTCTTAATTTCTACTGGAGCAATACATTGTCAGGCCTATTTATTTTGAGATAGAAAGTGTGAGTCCATTTCTAATGATCTCTGTTTAAGGAACTAGAAGTACATTACATAACTTGAACAAGCGTTTGATGGGAAGTCGCCCGTAACTACAAATTCATGAGCAATGAACAATCAATTTTGATGCCGTTTTAAACTAAAAATCTTGCCTCTTTACTACCAAAGACTCCTTCCTTTAAACATGAATTTGTAATGTTATCTGTTAGAGAGCTAATCTTATAACAAGCCTAAATGTCTAGAAAGTGATTTCAGTGGCATACTCAGAATGTTATTCGTGTTTTTTTCCTTAACAAAGTATAGAGAAAATTTAAGTCATTATTTGTCGGCCTTTATACATACTATAAAATGTAAATATCTCATAGAGGTATAAAAGTATTTCACACTTAAATAACCTGGGCATTGCGCTTTTCACAGAGGATAATTTCATAACATCCCTATACATCTAATTCAAACATCCCTCTGATGACGTTCTTCGATAGTCAAGAATTGCACATTCTTACATCCTTCATGAAAGCATGATGTCCATGAATTATCTTTACAATCTGAAAAATATAGAAAGAAAAATAAAACAAGGAAGATAACAAAATGTATTGAAAACTATTATACAGGGGCGATGTTTCTTTTTGTTCGAACAATTTTACTTTGGGTTTTTGTTTTCCCCGAAAGTTCTGCCTTTTTCTGAATATAAAAAAATAATATTTAAAAAATGAATATGTTCATTCTAAGATGTCTGAGTCATTTTTATTCAGCGGATGTCCCGCCCTACTGTCAATCGGGATTTGGTTCCCTCTGGTTGCTTTATGCAGTGATAGAACATTAAAATGTCACTGGATACATCAGTCTGTCTATACATCCTTCCATCTATTCATCTTATTTGGATGAATGGATGGATGGATGGATGGATGGATGGATGGATGGATGGATGGATGGATGGATGGATGGAT
>JBCEWB010048475.1:0-14282 GCA_039654565.1 Peronia peronii | reverse complement strand
CTCTTTTTATACAGTTGGAGATCTTTCTCAGAGAAGAAAGAAATCACTTTTCTTCTTTTTTAATAAAAAGTGCTCAACAAAAATTGTGGGAAAATTCTTGATGTGATGAAAATATATATATTTTTTATCATGATAATTATTTAATTGACAATTTTTAGTTGGCCATATTGTGACCTCAGCTATAGGTCACGCACATGGCTAGATCGGTTCACCAATTAGCTCGAGTTAATAATGCATACTGTGAAATCGATCTTGTACGAAAGATACGAAACCTGGCACGTTACGACAATTCTGGCGTTCTTTAAGACCTAAATATGCACTCATTATCAAATTTGTATGAAAATGGATGGACAGCACTGCTTGTAAAGTGAAGGAACAGTGTGTCAAAGAAAAGGTATAGGAGTGATTTTTTCCTATTCCATACAATGGATGTTTGAAACCTCAGGAGCTCTGCACTCAGCTATAGGAAGTTATTTGGCTATCCGATAAAAAGGGTTCATATTATGACTACAATATACACCAGAGATAACAATAAGATTTTTTTTTCTCCTTCAGCCTTGTAATCTTGCAGGATATCGAACCTAACGGATCGATACTGGCCTTATTCTTGTGGGACCGATTGATTTGTCGGAATAACTTGACAAAAATAAGAGAAAAAGAAAAAAAAACACTGATGTGTTATGGATTCGATTTTTTTTCGATCAGGAATGAAGTTTTATCGATCCACAGTGCAAGACAAACGAAAGTATAGATCCATTTATGACCTAGTAGGCCAATCTCGAGGAAAATTGCATTTTTGAAGTCTGATATTCCGTTTCCGTTCTATATTATGTTATATCTTTACAGGATCGGTTAGTATAAAATCTCACCTCAATGGGACACAGGTACAAAGATTGTGTCAGTATTTCTGTTCAACAAGAGCTTTGTTGTTGGCATCGTTTCGTCTCGAAAGGCCATAGTGTCTCGCTTCGTAGGGTCTTTGCTTGGGGTCTTATTCTTTGTCCCTTTATCCCAGTCTGTGGGGCAAATGTCTCTTCAAGTTGGGGAAGGTCTTCCTACACAGGCCGTCTCAAGGCAGGTATACTCACCATAGGCTGTGGTTTTCTATGTTGTCAGATTGAAGGATGTTTGTTTGTGTTGAGGTTTAACGGCACATCAGCACGATCACGGTTATATTGTGCCAAATACGGTAAGATACGATTACATATCAAAAAGAAGAGAGGAAAGAGAGCGGGGCAGAGGACGGGAGCAAGGAGAGAGAGAGAGAGAGACAGACAGACAGAGAAGAGATATCACCTCTGGAACGTCGAGATGACATTCCATGGAAGACATTACACCGAGGGCGGGCTTTCATCGCTTGCAGGTGGGAGAAGAGAGCCTACTTATAAACCCTGGACCCTCGCGGGGCGGGGGGGAGGGGGGGGGGGAGGGGGGATAAGGATATATGAGCCACAGTTTATGAGCAATGGGTTCTGAGTGGTAGATTATGAGAAAAGCGTTTTGAGCAACTCCCGTTGAGCAAAGGGTAATGAGATGGGGTTGAGCAAGGATTTATGAAAAAAAGGGGTTTATGAGTAAGCTGTTCTGAGCAAGAGGTTATGAGCAAGGGATTATGAAATAGGCTCTAGTAAAAGCAAGGAGTTTGAGTAGGAAGTTATGGTCAAGGGGTTTATCAGCTGATGAGAACATCTAACTCAGCTCGCAAATGGTCAAATTACAGGTAGCAGTAATACGTGCAATGTTCTTTGATATAAACACTCACTTAGGCGCTCAGAACTCATCTTCAGAGGAGTACAACAAGATTGTTAGATACAAATAATAAGTCTGCTCTTCCACGGTTTGATATATTATCATCCCTTGTCTTCCTTTCCACAGTGCACACCAAAAACCAAAAACTTCCGCTGAGCCAGATCTTGAGAAAATAGTATTATTAGCCCAACTATTTTATCTAGCTCGATTACTTCGCTTTGTTAAACATTAAAGGATGTTCAAAAGACACAATATAGAGAATGGGAAAATTGCTAGTGATTTGAGTTCTACTATCTGCTCGTTACTATTAATACTTCCATCTAATAATAGGTGACATTCGTATAGTAAAGCGCTTATATCCGTACGATACTACAGAGCCTAAACGTTTTGCAATCTGTTATTGCACCTACAGACACAGACATTCAGAGCTTTTTGGATACGAGGCGGCTGCTTGTTGGGGCGCTCTACTTCTTATCAAACGAAAACTTTATATATATGTACAGTCAAATACCCATTTTAACCTGGGTCTAGTCAGGAAATGTGTTTGAATTGTCTTTCTCGGTGTATCAGCATGTGTAACAACGTCCAGTGCCGCACCATCTGCATTGCTACGTTACGTTCTATAATACGTCTTTCAACCTCCTAGTGGAGGTTATCTCGATTTTGCCAGTTAAATTTCTTTCCCTGTTATACATCTGAGGATCTTTTTTAGAAACTTTGATTTATAGTGTATAGGACGGCATCACATTTGTACTCTGCAATGTAACAACACAGATCAGTGACGCGGAAGATAATAAACTGACGAATCTGCCTTGGTGGGTGGTCCAGATTTAATCTGCACAGGTCAGGTTTAACTCCAGTCGAGAGATTAGTTCAAGGAGGAAGCTTACTTGGATGCTAGTGCAATGCATACTTAAGCCCAATATTATATGTATTTTGTTAACATTGTTTTTTACAACCTTTTATTAATTTTCTTATACTTTTGTTTGCTCTTCCTTGGCCACTTTTCGCCCCTTTTTTATTTGTTTTGGCTGTCATTATGTGTCCTTATGTTGTTATTGTGATATTGTGTTGCTAATGCAATTTTTTTTCGTCCTTCTCTTTCCTCCTGTTCTTTTTTTCCTCTTCTTCCTTATTGTCCTCCTCCACTTTTTTCTTTCGTCCTTCCGTTCTTCCTTTATTTCTTTTGTTCTTTCTTTCTTCCTTCCTGTTCTTTCTTTTCCCCTTCCTCTTCCTTTTTTCTTCTTTTTCATTATCATCATCATCGTCCTCCTCTTCTCCTTTTTTTTTCTTTTGTCTATGCATGTGGTTTGTGTATTTGTTGTTGTTCCTGGTGATGAGTATACAATATGCATTTTAATTTAAAAAACAAAAATGAGAAGTGAAAAAGGTAATCGCTGGGAACAACAACCACACACACGCACACACACACACACACACACACATTCATCAAATTCAAACTCATATACTTATTATATGTTATGCAATATTAGCTTTATTAAACACAGATAAACAGTTCCAAGACAGAATGAATAAATAAACGAGTTTAAAAGTATTCACCAATTAAATACCACAATATCAAGAGATTGATGGCGCAAGCAATCTACATCTATATGATTGACTTCATGCTTAATATTGTCCCAGTTCTAGGTACAATTTCTCTTAACTAGGTCATATTCTTGAAATCCTCGGCAGAGTGTTTGTACCCCATGCTAAAAATAGAACATTTTATTTTATTTATGTTGTGTTTTTATGTGTGTTATGCTCCAAAACGAAATCCCACAACAATAGTAGACCACACGATTTCAGGAAAAACCAGATACTGGAAGTACGTCAGCGGTTTTCCTATGTCATTCAATCATCAACACTACTCACTCCTACTATTATTTGGAGTGAAGGTAGCTTCAATAGGCTCACAGCGAAGACTTTTAGTCATATATTTCCTACCCACCTTAACAGGGTCAAACTGAAAAGTGAGGCAAACTTGTGAAAAAATTTGGATTGTTTGTACCCCCTGCTAAAGATAGACGCAGAGATTTCTCAGCCTTTCGCTTGGTCGGAACAAATCTATTGTGATACTCTATCAAAGAGCACATACACTATCTCTTATCAGGTAATTAGGTATGAGTGATTATCACAAATACCACCATCTCCACCGTTGATTGCAGTGCAGAAGCATTGCTTCCTGCCATTCCTGGCTCTTCGCCACCACCCCACCCAGTTCTCTCATCATATCTGCGTTAGCTCTGTGTAGACATGAAATGGCTTCGGCTCGGTATACGAATGGTGAGACAATCATCCCAGCAGACACACTGGAGCTACAATTGGCCAGAAACTGTTCCAGTATAATCCATGTCATTGCAGATAAGATCCTGTGTGTGGAATTTCTCTACATTTTTGTATAAAACAAAATAGTTTTGTTTGGTTGTTGTGTTTATTTGTTTGTTACTTTGTTAGTTGGCTGATTTGTTTGTTTGTTTCTTTATTGGTTAGTTGGTTGATTAGGTGGTTCGTTGATTGGTTGGTTGCATGATTGGTTGTTTCGTTGGTTATTGATTGGTTAATAAGCTGGTTGGTTGTTGTTGGTGGGTTGGTTAGTGAGATGGGTTGGCTAGTTGACTTGATTAGTTGGTTGGTGGGTTAGTTGGTTGGTTGGTTGGTTAGTTGTTGGGTAGGTTGGTTGGTTGGTTTCATCAACTAAGCTTTGTAGGAACTGAGTACTGACAAGTTTGCATTCAAATCCCGTCTTGCTAACGACCACCAAGCTACCGGTGCTTATGGCAAACCGAAGTAGAAGCCAAATTCCATTCAATTCTCATCCCTGTTTTATTATTCGTATGGAATGTACTGTATCACTAACAAGTTTAATGGTAATTCCTGATAACAATCCTGAAGCCATTTCTTTTTCAGGACGTTGTCTTATGGATATTGGTTGCGAGGGCATCTCCATATCAGTTTGACAAAGCGTCTTGATTCCAACATTTGAATTTGTTATTGCTTAAAGTTATTTTTTTTCCTAAGTGTTCACTTGCCAAGATCTATGGTGTTGAGCGAATATGAAAGTACCTACAGAATACTGGAACAATCTAAATGTACTGCTGGCTTCATCTTTGAAACATGAAGGATGATCATGATGGCGAGTTAAGAAGATAGACCGAATATTATAGACCGACATTTTTGGAGTTGTGGGATAGAGTAAATCTTCCTGCTAAAGTTAAAAGTGGGATGATCAATTTGGTTTTAAAAATTTAGAGAAAAATGAAAGGGCATATGATGGAACAAACATCAAGATGTCAAAGGAACACACCCTAATAAAAAATGTATATATGTATAAACAATATCCATGTATACATTCACACGTGTGCCACATTGTCCCCCATCAGTGGACTATCTTGGCTGCCAATGGTGACCGTTGGTGCCAGACACTTCACAAAACCGTCAAGAACTTTGAGGACGTGCCAAGAAGTCCAGGAGGAAAGGCGCCAGAAGAGAAAGACCAGGGCTGTTTCCACCTCAGCATATCCCAACCCCAGCCAGACCTTCTCCTTGTCGTCACTGCAACAGGACCTGCCTCTTCTGGATCAGCCTCGTCACCTGTGAGCAGCCTGCAGTTGACGAGGACGTCCTGATTATTCACCAAGCCAAGCCAAAGTACATTGATAATAATACGCAGTTTTGTACAAGTCATGATGACTTTTCCCTCCCAAGAAGGGGAAAACTTAAAACAGACAATGCTGGTTTCAGCACCTAATATTGAGGCTGTTCAAGTTTGTCACAGTTTATCTCTATTCATCTCGGGTGGTGGGGAAGGTTATCAACCGTTTCTGGAATGTCAATATCAGGAATCCTTTCTGTGCAATCACTAAAACCATAGAAAAAGGGCCAGAATTTCTACTGTTTTAATTGTTAATAGTGTCCGCCTTCTCCTGGGTAAGAATGGCAACATCAAAACCACACACAGTCTATAGTAAAGCTCGCGGCTGGCCCATGTCCAAGGAGGTGTTTAATTACATGATAAGATAAGAATAATAAAATCGGTGCAATGTATTTTGACATAATAATATTAAAACACTTACACAAATACACATATACACACAAAATTACAATAGCAAAAAAAGTACAGTGTGAATACTGTGCATCTTAACAACGTATTTAAAATGTGTGATCAATACATATTTGTGTTTTTTTTACTTAATGATATTAAATTACACATAAACGTATGTTTATTAAGAAAACTAGAAAAAGAACAAATCGTGAAAGTGACTACATGAAAGTTGTTCGAGGGGGGGGGGGGGGAGTCCTGAAATATGTTTTTTTTGCTGAAGAAAAATTGATTTAGGGGTCTTCTTTTCTTTTGACAGATGTGACTTCTCTGAAAATGAAAATAAAATTCAAAAGCTGTGTATGTTCATTCTAACGTGTTCGATTCATGTTCATTCAAGGGATGACTACTGTCAACAAGGATTTTGCTCCTTCTGGTTGCTATAATAATGCAGTGGTAGAGTATCAATATTACACTGGATACAAGAAAAGGATGCACAGAACACTTGAGTGTGATCACTTCTATCAACATCTTGAACCCCCATGGCAGAGATGGACACTAGGTGACCACTCTGAGACGAAAGAGAGTCACAACCACAGAGATTATTACATTAGTATAAACTTTCACCAGATGCTCTAAAATGAACTTCTACATCCTGTAGAGAGTGAAATTCCTTTTTATTTCTGCTTCTTCAGAGTACAGTTGCGGACTATCTGCCGTAGAAAAGGCTAAAGCACTCTCGGTTTTGACAGAGAAAGATATGTAGGCCACATCTAGGGCTTCAATAACTTGGAAGTGACTCTGTGTAGGCGCTCTACAGGTAGTAGAGATCGAAAATGAAGAAATGATAAAAATAGAACGACAAGAAAATGCAAAGTAAAGACACAGAAGTCATACAAAGAGGGCTAGTATCAGCGAAAACGCTGTCTGGAAGCCGAAAAGATATCCCCTCCCCCTTCCGCCCCTTCCCCACCCCACCCCTCCAACCATGTCAGTTTTTCTTCTGAAGAATTTCAAACGTGTTTTTCTCAAAAACCAATGTTTTGTTACTGTTTCATTATCTCCTTCTTTCAGTTCTGAACTGATTCTAACCGAATTTGACACACTATACTGCCACAACAAAATGATATATATGTATTAGCCATCCATTTTTTTTTCTGAAAAAAGATGAACTGTAACATTTTACGAAACGGTATTTTCAAAAAATTCTAGAAAGCCTTACTTTCCACATTAAGAGCTGAAAATAAATATCATTTTACATGATATGCCAAACAACACGTTGACTACGTTTTTTCAGAGTTGTCAAGATCCAAAATAGCAGCGTTCCGATGGCAAACGTTCGATAAATTTTTTTTTTCACTGTTTTCTTCTAATTTGAATAGGTCGAATTCGATGGAAAAAGAGCAAAATCATCTATCTGTAACACTTAAACAATCAGTTCCGAAACGCCCTTCCCCTCTCCCTCCCCCATTTAAAGAATGAACTAACTCTATAATACAGAGAGATGACAAGAAAAGATTTCTAAAAACTTTAAAATAGTAATAATAATCATTTCTAATGCTCGCTAAAATAGATTTCGCGGGCCAGAGAGAATGACCTATACTTCTTCCATCTTGTGTCGGGAGAGACGCTCCAGGAGCATGTCTGGTGTCACTGTGCGGTCATGCAGCCATGACCTCAGCTTTCTCATTGACCTTGACGCCTCCCCGTGGCGGGTAGCAGATTTCGATTTGTGTGACTGGATCTTGGTAGAGAGTCGGTGTAGGAAAGGAAAGACGGCTGTCTGGCCAGGAAGAAGTAACAATGTAACTATATCATCCATTGTCATAGGGATGGAAACTCCGGCTTTGTCCATAACTGTGCTCAAACCTGATGTTAAATGAGGATAAAATAAGCAAATAAATCATAAAATAGTAATAATAATCACAATAACAACAATAATTGCCCTGACGAAGAGCTATATGATCTGGAATATTTCGCACTCTCAATAATTTCAGTAATTGTGACTTAACTAATTCTGTAGATTTGTTTGTTTATTTTAATGTATTCAGTTAATAACCAATTGGCGGTCTGTCTTTTGAAGTTGAAGACATTTAATTAAATAAAATAATATTAGTATGATGACCATGATTTCTAATTACAAAATATTACACTGAGGATTTCACAAAATATAATAATGTAGTAGGCATTTTATGCAGCCACTAGACGGCGGATGTATAATTTATTAAAAAAAGACCATTTGTATCTCAACTTTCTTCTTTATTGTTTTGTTGAAGAAACCAATAAAGCTTGAAAATTTGGCAGTCCCTGTAAGATAATTCAATGCCACAATCTTCATTGCTGAGCATTATTTGTTTATATCACTTACCGTACTGATTCGAGAAATTCGAAACTATGTGATAAAATGATCATGAAGATGAGGATGACGATATTTATAAGAATTATTATACCGACAATTATAACAATTAAAAAGCATAATCGACGATGGTATTAACAATAATAGTAATTCTCGTAATAGGAATCAATAAGAACAATGAATTAGTCAAACTATCACTAAATTTCTTCCGTCCAAATCAAATGACTAACTGATATTATTATAAGGTATGTACATGGTTTAAGGTTGTACAGAACATAGATAAATATAAACTGCTTTATATTTTTCAGATCATTTACTTGTATTTGTTTATTATTTATATCATTTACTTATTTATTTGTTAACATATCTTGGTCCAAATAATTAAATTTATTCACTGTCTTTGTCACTCAATGGTATTAATGAAGCCATTATGAAAGATATACGGCACTGATGTGATCAGAAATTGAAGTCAGTGGAGCAATTAGTACCACGGTAGCAGACTGTTATACATACCCACAAGCAGCCACACGGAGCCCAGGACACACAGCTGCACCACATTACACTTGGCTGTGAGGACATCGACATGACTGATATAAAAGTGATCCACATGTCTTTTGCTGAGTTGGACTCGGAGCGCCATAGCCACGTAGCCAATGGTCAGTAGCAGAACCACAGCAACATTCAACATAACAAAGCTGGCAAAAAATGGCCCAGAGCTGCCAGGAATAAACAACCAAAAAATGCTTTATTTAGAAATTACTAATACTAACGATAAACAAATTCTACATGAGAACAAACTTTGTAACTTTGTGTATAAAATACCAGATTTTCTGCTTCTGAATATAAACATGCTATTAATAACTACATTTATCCATTTTAACGTGCTTGACCTACTATCACCCAGGATTTGACTCCTTTTTGTTACATGCAGTGGTAGACTATCACTGTTTGACCGAATGCAGGTACAGGATGCATAAAACACTTCATCATGACCTCTTTCAGCAATAAATTGATCCCCAATGCCCGAGATGGATTTACGTGGTGACCACTCTGAGGCTCACTATCACGCAGAAAATCAGTGTAAGCTTTCACCAGGCGATCTAAAATGAACTTCCACTTCCTATAAAGAGTAAACTCTCTTTCATTTCTGCTGCTCCAGAGCAGTAATAAAGTAATAAAGGTTAGGACACTGTTGGTTTTGACAGAGAAAGATATGGACGCCCAAATAAGCTCCCAAGAACCCAGAAGTGATTCTATGGGAGCCCTTATAATTATTGGAGGTAAGGAGCAAAATTCAAGAATAAATAATAACCAGGAAAGGGCACAAACAGACACAGAGGTCACGGCAAGAGGGGCTGTAGGTGATAAAAGGCTGTTTTGAGACTAAAAGCACAGTAAAGAATAAAAAACTCACCATGCCAATTCTTTTTTTTTAAAATAACAACAACAACAACAACAACAACAACAACAACAACAACAACAACAACAACAACAACAACAACAACAACAAACGTTTTCTTTTTTTCTCAGAAGACGATTTCTTGTGACTATTTTCCTATCAACTTTGTTGTTTCTGGTGTGATTCCAGCAAATATGCTATGCGGCAGCTGCAGTTTCACAGCAAGAACCAATGAGACTAAAATGCATATATGCGTAGCTTAGTTTGTCTGTAAGATTCCAAGAAAAAAAAAAATCGGGTTTTCTTTCATTATACTGCATTTTCAAAAAAATTTACATTTTCTTTTGATTTTCTTTGCACATGACAAGCTGAATATAAGTAATCAGATAATATGCCAACCAATACGTTGATCAAGTTTCACTAATTTACATTGATATTTGATGGACGCGATAGATTTCAGTCAGCCATTCCACGGAAGCCAAAATCCATGATGACAGCGTTGCCAATGAAACCGTTCGAGAAACTTGATTTTTTTTTTTACTATTCTCCTCTAATTTGACCATGCCCACTTCGATGGAAAAGAGTTAAAATAGTCTACTGGTACTAATTTGAAAATAAATTGTTACATTTAGATATTTAGTTAATATTTTTTAACAGCATGTATTGCGAAAGAGGCGTACAGACCTTTGCAAATGCCATTTCATTATTATTATTATTTAAAGAGATAGTTATGCTAAAACAAAAAGCTGCTGTTGATTTTTTTTTCCCGATCAGGATTTGCATTGAGAGTTGAACATTGGCAAAATTTAGAGTTTGTACTTGCTAAAACTATTTGATAATTTGACAGTCCAAACCCAAGAGAATTTCGCTCCCTCACTTAAGTCAAATTATTTTGTGGTACTAATTACGAATATTCTAAAATAAAACATTTCAGTAGTATTAAGAATAACACGTATTTCATTACTTTTATACCGACAACTAAACTTTCTACATGCTATGAATTTGTACGAGTGCACACCTTGACAGCAGGCTGGGAAGACACACAGCTGAGGTTTGACCCTCTCCATCGTCCTCCCGAGAAGTCACAGTCTGTACCGCGCCCAAGGCCAGGCTGAGCACTACCAAGCACCTGATAACATGTCGTCCAAACCGCACAGAGAAGTGGGCATGATCGCACAGGGGCAGAAATATGACACCCAGTCTGTCCAGGGTTAAGAAACTTGCCAGAAGAACTTGTAGTTGTAGAAAAGTCGTGTAGAGAAATCCAGCACCGAAGCATAAGTTACTTTTTCGCCACTCTCTCTCGTGCCAGAGATAGTTTCCTTAAATCAGATCAAATTTTTAGAAAGTCTGAATATGTATGAATATAATTCAAATAATAATAATAATAAATATATGAATAATAATAATAATGTAAAATAATTATTATAAAGAATAAGAATTTGCATTATTTTGCTAATTCTTAGCAGTTCAATTATTTAGAATCACGAAGTGGAAATTCTGACACGACGCAATGAGACACTCAGCCTGGGCGATTTTGAAAGAGAGAGTTTGGGAAAGTAAGAAGGACAGATAGAGAAAGAGAAAAGAGAAGACAGACCTTACCTGTGTAAACTGCATGCATAGCTCCAATGATAGCCAAGTATACGGCCATGCCAAGGCCAGGGACTGCCAGGGTTCGGACTGTCAAAGAGTTGACGTCAGAAGTCTGTTCGTCAGAGCGAGTCATCAGTCCCCCTGCTAGTATTGCCGTGTTACCCACAACTGCCAGACCGGCCAGAACCCAGGTAGTAATCTGTACACGGGGGGATAGGTGGGGAAAAGGAAAGGGGGGGGGATTAGGGGATGCAGTGGGTGAAAAAAAATTATTGGATCCAGTAAAATGGCATGATCAATTCCACGGCTACCATAGTTGGAATTTATAGTTGATAGTGTTGGATGGAGACTAGTGATGAGATCACAAAACAGCATCAAAACAGTATGTACTTTATGCAAATCAGCTAAGGCTTATAACCATTGACTCCGGCTTCACAATTTCTTGCCCTGTATCCAACTGATGAGTTGCAGGCTGAAAGCAGAATATGGAAATGGAAAAACCGCAGATGTGAAACATTTAAACTTTTGAAGGTCCAGGACGTTTGATTCAGTTGAGATTTCCAGTGGCAGAAAGCGATAAGGTTATTCTGCCAATCTTTACTTCTGCTCTCTGAATATCGCATTATCTCAAAGTGTGGTCTATCACCAAGCCAGTCTTTATCAGCGGCTGTTTCTTGAATACTTTGATGCAGAGCATATACTGTTAAAATAAATCACTGCATTTTTCAGCGTTGAGGGAGGGGGGAAAGGGGGGGGGGGGGGTGAGGGAGGACACAGCACTAGGCAGCCATACGCGAAGTTTTCGCAAACAAGGCTTGTATCATAGAATTATATAACAATCTGAGACCAAGGGTGAAGTTCATACAGAATATCTGAGACCGGTGGAAGCCAAATGTGTTTACTTGTCATGAGAAGCAGCACTTGATGACGACTGGATTTGCTGAAAAAGTATATGAAACAAAACAGACCCAAAAAGATTGCAGGAATCCTTTTTTTTTTTTATAAAAACATATTGTCGAAGTTTCATCATAGGGCTCCAAATCGCCAAAACAGTCATCCTCTGGACTCAGTCCACTTTATTTTTTTTTTTGTTAGGAGACTTTGGTGAAACATCCAGCATCAGTCCAATTAGCGTGCTAAAAATGTTCAAATCAGGGCAAAACTTATGTCCATTGACATACATAATACAAACATGCATACATATTATTATGTCATCAATTTGAATTTACAGAAGTAAATTTGTTTAAAATTCTCTTCACACACAAAATTTTCAGTGGAAATCTAAGGGCTGCTCCAGATTTCGATATTTTTCGTTCCAAGCTTTCTATCTGAAAAATACTTTAAGAGCTAGCATTATTTTGATGTTATTTGAACTTGACTCTTCATTCTCTGAGCGACCAAACAGCCATCTTCCTATCGAATGCGCACTGAAAAGCTCACCTGTAGGTATAGCGAACCCAACAGACGGTCACAGTCAGTGAAGGGTACAGCGGGAACCACACACGAGCCTGTCAGTAAGGATGATGGGGCCACAGACTCACAGCACAGCCTGTAGTTGTCGGCCACAAGCCTACTCATTTGTATGAGTGTTGCCAGTTCATTGAGCTCGATATGAATCAATGGGTTGCCCTCTAAGTTCAGCGTCTGGGGGAAAAAAAAGAGAGATAGAAAGAGAGAGGGGGGGGGGGGAACAATGAGACAGAGAGGAAAAAAGAAAGAAGAACGAAGGGGTGGTTGTAATAACGATGGAAAATAAACAAACTAATTACAGAGTTGCTGGTTGAAATAACTATAAAAACAAGAAAGATCTTACTTCAGCTAAACTTCTGTCTCTTACTGGTTTCTGACCCAGCTCCCTTAGGATTGGCAAAAGAAAAAAGGTTTGGGCAGGAGTGGGTGGGATGGACATGACAAAATGTTCTCTGGTCAAAGTACAGAAATCCATTAAAATAGAAAACAAGTTATGTTCTTTCTAGTACCCTGGAGAACAAGAAAGACACTACATCTTACTACTTGGGAGAGGGGGCGGGTGGGGTGGGGGGGGGGGAGGGGGCATGGAGAAAGAGAGTGGCACCTGAAGTTTTGTATTTTATTTGCCTTTGACCTTACGTCATTTTACTGTGTGCATGTGTAATTAGCATGTTGGTCTGATTCAGAGTAGATCTTTGAAAACTTGCAGGCACGTCCATAAGCCATGGAAACCCCCGTCATCTTCTATTTTCCCTTGTTGTCCAAAATCTGTCTCCTCCGTTTCTACAACACAAAATCATTCCAAACTTTGCATGTCATTTCTAACATCTAATTATATTATCTAAAGGATGACAAGAGAGAATTCTAGTTTCTTTGATAGTTGTTTGTTTGTTTGTGTGATTGTGTGTGTGTATTTTTTTGTTTTCTTTTTGTTATTTTGTTTTGTTTTTGTTTATGAAGTTTTAAAATGCCATGTATCAAATTAAAAATTTCTACGAAATTGGCATTTTTTGTTCATTCATTTTCAAATGAAAAAGTAAGAGAGACAGATCAAAAAGCTTCTGTCATTATATTCATTTTGTCAAGAAAAAGAAATCTATTGACTATTGAGCATATTGACAAATCTTCAATATGCACAAAACTTTACAATGTAGCAAAGGACACATCAAATTAGTCATAGGCCATGAAGTAAGAAGCCCTCTCTCTGTAATGTCCCCCGGAGGGCTTGTTCCTGGATTTCAAATATGGCCTTGGTGTCTGTATTTGGTCTTTGACGAGCTGATATACTTTGGTACAGACATTTCCTTTCTTTCACTTCACTGAATCTGAATGAGTAAATTAGCCAAGTTCAGTGATTTTTTTTCAAATCATTTTTTTTACAGTAGAAATCCTCACAAGACCCATGTCTGATTCAGCAGCTGCTGTTATGAATAGGGGCAGAATTGAGGAATATGGAATACCATTTTTTCCGTCAATTTGATAGAAAATTTGTTAAATTTTGACTACCCCCTGTCTACAAAATTTTAAAAATCTGCACTAAATAATTTTTTGGTCATAACAACATTCTGTACCCTATAATCTGATTACTCTTTCTAAAAGTGAAAGAAACCCGAAAATCAACATTTTGACCCGAAACTGGCCAATCCAGAAGAAAGAAGGGGGGGGGGGGG
>JBCEWB010048474.1:0-28108 GCA_039654565.1 Peronia peronii | reverse complement strand
ACTTCATCTCCGCCATCAGCAACACAACATATTTCATCTCCGCCATCAGCAACACAACACATTTTATTTCCGCCATCAGCAACACAACATATTTCATCTCTGCCATCAGCAACACAACATATTTCATCTTCATCATCAGCAGCACAACATATTTAATCTCCACCATCAGCAGCACAACATATTTCATCTTCGTCATCAGCAACACAACATATTTCATCTTTGTCATCAGCAACACAACATATTTCATCTCCACCATCAGCAACACAACATATTTCATCTCCACCATCAGCAACACAACATATTTCATTTCCGCCATTAGCAACACATTTCATTTCTGCGATCAGCAACGCAAGATGTCTCATCTCCACCATCAGCAACAGTACACTTATCAAACTAGCTGCAGCAGTTTATCTATAGTTTTCCCTGTTCTGATGGTATTTGTGATGTTTTTGTTTATATGTACATGTATGTGACTGTGTGGAACTAGTGTACACTGTACCCCTGGATGTGCATGTACATGTATAATAATACATACACCGTAAACATACATATACTGTGTCTCATTCACTGTAAATGGAATTTTCTTTTGAGGAATGGTAGAGAGGTGTGAGGAATGGACAGCTGGTCGTTGGGTCAACTGTGGTGTTCCAACAGAGGTAAATAAGTAAAGTGGGACCAATTTGGTATCCACAAGTCGCAGAGAAACAACACCATACAGTAGCAACAGTAATAAACCACACGGATTCAAATTTTCATGATAATGAATAATTTTATTGTGTCATCTGCCTTGTTTCCAATAAATCTGTACAGTATCATCAAAATTGCAATTGGATCAGTATAAGAAATAAAACCAAGTGAAAACGAAGAAGGTGAAAAGAGCAAAAAATATAGATCTAGCCAATGAAACTGACAGTAAACATATAGAAAAGAGATTCATAACCCCTATCTCCTTGATTAGAGTTACAGAACTTTAATCTCCAGCAGCTCATCGAGTTCGATACTGACTGTGACTTTAGAAATTATCACATGATATACTAGAGTTGAGGCCAGCTTTCCATTCAAATACAGTATTGTTTGCATTTTGTAGTACAAAAATACAGGTAACTAATTTGAATACAATAATGAAGTCTTCAGACAAGGAAAAGCTATATGCTATTTATGAAATATTTACGTCCCATTTTCAGATTGTATACTTAACTCTTTTGCTCTGACGTATTCAATAATGTATTCAGCATGCGAACTTTCTACAGATTTAGATGAGCTGAATATTCAGCTTGAGGACTTGGTGCCTTATACGGCCTGGTAATGGTAGAAAAATCCCATCCATACCACTATTTTTGCACAAAACATGCAAATTCCAAATGTTCATTTAATTAGTTTTACACTGATATATAATTTATACTATTTCTTTTTCAAAGTCAAGTGCAGTTTCTTTTTCATTTTCTGAAGAAAAAAAAAATATTCCAGCCAAAAATGAAAAAAAAATCCATAGCATATGAGTTACAGTGAAATCTATTACAGTTAACATTGAACTCAAACAATCAATTTGACCAATGAATTAACCAATTCAAAGATATCAAGAGGGGTTGATTTCAAGCAAGACTTTAAATGAATTGACTTCATATGGCTCACACTGTAATATAAGTCCCATTAAAAGGATCAAGTCCAGTCTTCAACTGGCTATAGGTTTTCCACAATATGCTATTCCTGTTTTAATACATCAGTGACACAAGTATGAATTTCACACTTCAGCAAGTACATGTACAATGTACATGTATATATTTTTATCTTATCCAGTGATAACATATTCTGCCTGATATACAATGTTATACATGTATGTCATTGGAAGGCTCTGCGTATTATTTTCTAACACTACCAACAACAGCAACATTTCCTCCGCTGACAACAAATCAATTAATATATGATAACTCTGTTTCTCTGTATACAGTAAGCAAATGCAAAGACAAAAGGCTGCAAAAAATAATGCTAAAAATTTAAAAGAGCAAAGCATGAGATTTTTCAGATGAGATACACACGAAGTAGAAATTTATAATAATAAACAAAACAATGAAAATGATATGCACGACCTACAAACCACTATGTATTCAACATTCAAGGTATTTCAGCTTGTCCATTATGGAGCCTGTGATACATGGAGGTGCATACATTGTTCCTTGTTCCTGCAGTCTTTTTTTTTTTTTTCACTTGTAAATGAAATACTCCAGATCTTTTAACTAGAAAAGAAAGCAAAAAAAAAAATGTATCATTTTTTTGCTTCTGACCTGTGAAAAAAAAGGAAAAATAACAACAAAAAAAAGGCACTGATCCTGGTAATCGACATCTATTAGTCACATCAGAATTTATCTGTCCACTCTATGTAACTGCTGTAAGTTGAGAACAATGGCTACATTACGTTTCTCAGAAAAGACAAATGTTTTATCAGGCTGCAAATGCTTTCAACTATTAGCCTCATTTATAACACTGATATGTGCAAATGGCCCACACACCTATATTTGACCTTCAACTGTCACACATTCTCATAAAAACAAAATCATTGCAAAATGAATTTGCAAATAATATTATAATCTCTTCAGGTATAGATCTATGTAACTAACGTTATTCTGCCTTATTATTTGTCACAAATTTATCTTCACTGAGACCGTAGCAATCGTTTACCACTAACTTGTCAATCACCAGTTATTTTAAACTTGTCATTGCCATGATGTCAATGATGTAGTTCAGATACTTGTATGGAAAAAAACTGAATATTGACCACACAGAAATGCATACACTGGAATAATTAGTTAAATGTTGATGGGTTGGAATCAATGCATGGGTAATTACTGTGCATGTCACAAAGAAAAATTATTCAAATGTCAGTACTAAATACGATTAATATAAGAAATTTAATTCATTTACTATTTTTACTGTTTTTACTCTTCCTGTGGTGAAATCGCCAACTCCTTATACCTTGATATTTGCTGTAATGAAGATGTGAAAGACTTTATAATAAAAAAAAAAAAAAAAAATGCGGCCATCAGCATAGTGGAATGTATGAGCACAATAATAAAGTCTCTGTTGTTAAGCAGGGAGCCTCCTACGATAAGGCCAGCTGTATACTTCTATTACAATATAACTCAGAATCATGGTGTTTTGTACAATGAGCATGACAGTACAACAATGAACATATTCAAAACATAAGATCTATGATTTACATGTAGTCATGCCAACTTTTGAAATCAAAAAAGGGTGAAAAATATTCAGAAACTCATTTTAGACATTTTGACAAATCTCATTTCCTTTACCTAGAGCTACATGTGTAATATATTTACAGATACATTTGTACGTGTATCTCATATGGCAAACTGAAATATTATGAAAATAAAAGAAAAGCAATGCAAACATGCATGTACACATTTTTGTGAATTAGCTCCCGCAGAAGAAACCAGTTTCTGTAAATAAACATGTATTAGTATTAAGATCACAAAAATCTAAGGCAGATGCAAAAGTACAATAATTTGACAAATTGTCAGCTCACTGCAAGAAACACAGATACATGTATGTCTTGTGTATCTACTGCTAAAAAGTATTTCTACTTTTACTCAGATCTTGAAAATCTAGACAGTTTGGGAAAACATCGATTTCTACTCATTTACAAATTTCAGCCTTCTAATTCATCTTCAGTCTATGTGCATCCTACTCAGTACATGTAACCTGGCCTGTAAAACAATCCTTTTTTTTTTTTCAGTCATGTATGTAGTCTTCCAATCCTAGGGAAAGTATGATTACTCCAGCTTTAAGTGCATGCCCAATTTTGTGTGAAGAAACAATCCACACAGCAATGAATGACATTTTTACACCAGGGTGTTCTCTGCAAGTTTTATGTAAAACCATTTTCTGAAGGTATTATCTTATTTTAGTATGTTTTATTGAGCAGTTCATTCCTAAAGGTTTACATGTATTTGTTTTGATCACTTTTTTTTTTATTGTTATTGTTTTTTCCCATCTTCACATTGTGTCGGCAGCTTTTCTTTTCTTTTTTTTTTTTTTTTGCAAATTTTGATTTATTCATTATAATTTTTTTTTTTTTTTTTAACAGAGGACAAATAATTCTCTAACTTGAAATCACAAAGATAGACATTTAAGCCACGTTCCGAGGCCCTCATAAATAAAACTGACCACAAAAAAAAAAAAAAAAAACTGATAGCATTAAACCAACATTCCATAATGGCAAAAAACACAACATTCATAAACTAATGAAACCACACATTCCAATCTTACAAGTCATAAAAAATATTAACAGTATACATATATTCTAACTTACAACTGACTGACTATTATTTGGCTGAACCATTTGTCAGCCAGGCCAAGTCAAAGGATTGTCAGAAAAAAAAACAAATTACTTCAAAGATGAGTTTTCAGTCCAGTAGGAGAGTCAAGTCACAGATATAAAACGATTTAAAATGAAGAACAAATGTCACTCCAATGTATTTAAAATCAGCTGCATTATGTCCAACAAATGGCAGTTTCTAGCCTCCGGTTTTCTGACCAGTTCTGTGTGAAAAATTTTCAAGAGCTTGTATAAAATATGCTGTATGAAAAAAAAACAATGCTAATGAAAGAGGCTGCTTTCTATCATGTTTACCTTAAAGAAAATAAAGTGCATGATATTCTATAAACTGACAATGTAATAACTTCACATTCAACAGAAGCAATAAGACATGATTCTGCTAATGTTTTCCTTATATGAGGCATAACCAAGAGATACAGTCTAGTAGTCTGAACAAGTGCAATGAGGCACTTTGAGATCAGTCATATGATCGAGGGATTGTCGCCCACACATTGATTGGTGTAGACATACTTTGTGCATGCCAGTCAGCTTTTGGTAAATATGATAATGAGCATTTGGCCATACTTCTATCATATAAACAATTCCATGTGTGAGTGGTGATCACTCAGTCATGTGATTCACCACAAAATACCTCATTACTGTGGAAATGTTTATGAATAGAAATAAATGAATAGAAATAATAATTATCGTAACAGATTATAATCACCAAAAATGCAGGCTTACATGCTTTTAAATAATGGCAATAGGGTTAAAATTACTAATTAACTGTGAGTGCAAGACCAACCTTTTATCACTGTACTTTTGTGAGATCGAAAGTTACCAAGTTACACAGCATAAGCTCAGATCTTAATTTCAAACATTCTGTATTTCATCAAATCTTAAAACAGAGTGAAAATTACTACAAGTGTGTATGCACAATGAGAGTTAACTTGCAAAACTTAGATCTCTGTTTTGATACTTTCAAACTTTGTAAAGGCAAACTGAAAGCTGTTGTTCAATTGATTCAATATACTACACAGCATATCAGAAAATGTCCCTGGAAGCAGATATAAAATATAATTACTTGTTATATTACAAACAAACAACTGAGGACTGTCACCATAACTACCTTTAGCTTAACCCTCCTGCACCTAGATAGGACAAGTCAATACTTCCCTGGTCCCTAAGAGAAGGGAAATAACTCAGCAAAAATATGACCCCACGAATTCAAAAATTAATAATAAAAAAAGTATACCAAAGCCGATGCGGTAAGGACCACAGAAGTAGGTCAGATCTGGGTGCATGCGGGCCCTTTATGTGCAATTGGGCTAAGGAAAGACAAGTGACTGCCCCTGCCCAAATACCATGAATAGTGTCTGGAAGTCTTGCTAACCCTCTGAATTCTGTTTCTAGAGAAAAATGGAATGAAAGATCTGCATTCCCTGCTTCAACCCTAGAAATGTCAAAGGACTGATCTGTTCCTACAGTTTTCAAACAATGTATAAATAAATCTTACAAGTTGAAATAATGTTTTTTGTTATTGTAAGAGGGCTCATCATATATCATACCTAAGTCCAAAATTCGGTTTTCAAAACTCCATGACTATCATTTTGCTTGCAATGACTGATGCCATCAGATCTATTGACACTTACACTAGTTACAGGATATTCACTCTATGATCATTTTTTTCTTTCTTTTTTTTTTTTTTTTGGTTAACTTGGAACTCCATGTATCTCAATTAATATTGACTTCAAATGTACCTAAAGTCAGCAGCCTTTGTAAACCAGATTAAAATCAAAATGTTTCCAGATTAATGTGTTATGACTTCTAAAGACTTTGAAAAAAAAAACCACATTATTTCATAACTAAAGTTGTATTTCTCAGCTCCAATGTAGAGATGAAGCTATTGGTTAACCAATATACTTGTACATGTAGAAGTTTGCTAAAGACTTCATCATATCTGGCTTATGCTATTAGAAGAATGGCATGCAACGACAAATATTAAAAATAGCATCGACTTGCGTATTTTACAACTATCAAGCAAAGCAATCAACCATAATATTTACGTGACAGATGACACTACCAGCGATATGTTGTGCTGTAAGTATAGTGATGTGTTGCATCATGTGTCGTTTGAAGAACTTTATCACAAAGTATGATAAGTGAATTTATCAGAATGCTTGTCTGAGACTTCAAGGGTTAAAATCCTATATTCTGCAAATGCATTTTAAAAAAAAAAAAATATACAAATATTCCTCAATATATCCACTGTCCATGCTTTTGACAACAAATTTTTATATAAGCTTCAGATCAATCATAATAAGCAAAATGAAAGTATAACCATGAGGTACAAATCACAAGGTTGTCATAATTAACAATACAGTCACAATATGACAATTTTTTCCCCCCACTACTTTTGCAAACTTGACTATGATTACAAAACTTGATATAATGTCTTTCAAACATGCAAAAAGAATAACATTCTATACATGTAGATAGTTATCATAGCCAATTAAGGTAAAAAAAAAAAAATGTACTTTATACTGATGATGACAACGGAAAAAAAAAACTGAAATGACAATCTAGTACTTCTACCATATCAAAAAACATGAACCCAGAAAAAAAAAAAGAATATTCTAGAAAGAAAAGCGTGAGGAGATGATGGCATTAAAAAAAATCATTTATGCAGATGAGATGATAGCGAGAGAGATGAAAGAGATTTTTGAGGTTGGTCACTTGATCAAAGGATTGTTCCACACACAGTGATTTGTGTACATGCTCTGAACATAGTGGGCCCTTCCTGACAATTGTGAGCATTCAGATATGGCCATAGTATATATACAGAAACATGTCTGAGTGATGATCCTTGGTCATGAGACTGACCTTGAATTACCTCATTGTTTATAGTGACGTCAGTAGGACAAGGAAAGTGGCAAACAACAATGGTGCAGGAAAAAATCACTTGGAATGCAAGGTCCGCAGAGGTAGACAGAAGACACAGGAGACTATGACATCATGACCCTTGGAGTACTAGAATCATACTCATCACAACTTTGAGATATCACTGCATTTTAACCCTAAAAGTATCAGTCAAAACTGCTGGAATGTCAAAATTTCTCTAACACCATTAATTTTCACATTTCACAGTGACAATTTATAGCTCATAATAACCCAATATATCGTGTTGCTACATCATGTGCCGTTTGAAGAACTTTATCCCAAAGTATGATAAGTGAATTTATCAGAATGCTTGTCTGAGACTTCAAGGGTTAAAATCCTACATTCTACAAATGCATCTTTAAAAAAAAAAAAGGGGATATCCTCTGTCAATCAAAAGATAGGCAATCATACCATGTTGTCAACTATTTGGTCAAAGATTCCAACATCGATGCAGTTTCAGATTTGAATACAGGCTCCCAGCACAAAAAAGGCCAATGATATATCATTTCAGTTTATAAGAGTATGACAATTATTTACCACACCAATTAATATCACATTTTCCCAGAGGATTCTCAAAGCATAAAGATAGTTCCAATTTCATATTCTTTCATTTTTGAGTGTGAAACAGATATAGGAGTCATTTCAATGTGTATAAATTTTCAACAACCAAATACATATGCCACTCATTCCCGTTAGAATTGAGAGCATTCATATTTAATGTTTTGTCGACAGCGTGACTAATTTAGTCTTTCCAGGAAAGGGGGATAATAAGAATAATTTTATTTTTTTATTTTAATAGTAAAATCTATGTCTGTCAAACTTATTTCACTCAATTTGGCATATTTGTACAAGAAGCAAATTCCTGGTAAATATACATGAACATACCATTGCTAATTAAGTAGCTGCCTGACTAGTATAATAAATTTTAATTTCATGGATTATAACATGTTTAACTTGGCACCTCTGCATTTCAGTGACAACAGACTTTACTCAAGCACACCATATAGCTCAATCCAAATTTACACACATCTATCTGTGAATTCTGCTGCAGATAATTTATCCAGAAACATTTTGACATAAGTCTTAAACCACGCAAATATTTAACCTTAATCTTCACAAAAAAAATCTGGAACACATTTCATAATGTATCACATTCGATGATACAATTTAGAGCTGGATATCATTATAAGCAACTCTCAGTCAAAAAAAAAAAAAAAAAAAAAAATCATTCGAAGCAAGTTCAAACTAATATACAAATTTTTTTAAAGAAGAAAACAGCTTCAGATCAATTCAAAAGTTCTGCAAACAGAAAACAGTTGCTCTCCCGTTTTTCTGAGCATCAAGAAAATTTTTGCACAAATAAGATTTCCATTACTGAAAAATAAATTGTAATTATTTGCAAATGTTCCTTTTACAAAAAACTTCAAGCAGAATCGATAGATTATCAGACAGAAAAAAAAAAAACACAAAAATAAAAAAACTTTCAGAGCTTCCTAGCCACAGAAGAAGCTTTTCATGTATAAAAAAACATACTATTTGACATGTGGAATAAAGGTCTTTGTTTCAGAACATTCATTCTCTATCTGGTTGTTAGTACAACATGTTTCACTACAATGTATATCCTGCAATTCTATCGTAAATTATTCCCACCAGAAATGGTCAAAGACTAAGAATAACTTCATTCTATATGGTCCACGAGGTTTTGGTCAACATAAACACAAATCTCTTAACGGAATTTTAAAAAAAAAAAAATTTTTTTTTTTTTTTTATATTCCTGAAAAATGGGAGAGGGAGAAATTTTACATCTGAATATCATAATTATAGCATATATCCACAGTAAGGTCTAACAACAGATGATACACAAACAAGACATTTCAAACATCACATTCATTGAAAGACATTGTATTGAAATACAGATCCATATGTATATTGGAAATCCATGGGGGTTATTGTCCACTGCTTTGAAAAATGTTCATCATACATGTCTGTCCTGTATATGTGAGATCACACCAGAGGATAAGCTAAAGAATCACTGAGGAAGCATTTTTGTAACCAGTCAAAATGAGTTGTATGTTGATTTTCCACCAAATCATGTACAACCGCATGTCATACACTTTCATGAGCTTAAAAAAAAGTTCTGAGTAACTTGTAAATTCCTATTCATATTTTGGTTCTTTTTTAATTTCCTGGCACAGTGACTGAACACGCTACACAAGCATGGATTTGTGATAATATATGGTACGACGAACAACATTTAAAAAAAAAAAAAAAAAAAAAAGAAAGAAATGCTGGACAAAATGTTGTATGCAGTTCCTTTCCAATCATTATGTGGTCCGCATATACTTTTTATTTTAAAAAATTCCAATGTTTGAAGAATAGTACATCAGAATTAAAACTGTTTCAATATGATTCTCCCACTATATCAAGACAAGTCAGAACATAACAGCCCACATCATTTTCAGCAGTTGTAAAAAAAAAATAAGCAAACTTACTTTGCCTGACCAAACGGGGTGATTTAGGTGAAAGCAAAAAATCCACTACTTCCTATTAAAAATGAGCTTTTGGGTTTTTACCTATAATATATGGTCCACAAGAATGGCACAGAATATTTAATTCAATATCCCCTGAAACTGATTTAGACAATTTATTATGGCCTTGGAGATGTATCATCTACACCAGACTTTTCCACTTACACAAGACTTTTCCACCTACACAAGACTTTTCTGTCTAGAGAAATCCCTCACTAATCTATGTTCATGTTATCATATGAGCATCTCACATGATCATGTTATCACTGTCATCATTGCCCATCAAAGGCACCCGCAGCTCCGCATCTGTACTGCTGTGCTGCTGCCGTCGACGACGTACTAGGTATATGACTCCCCATACCAATATGCCAACAGCCAGTGCACTTCCCAAAGCTGCACCGATGTAAATTGGCCCTGCCGAAAGAAAAACATCAAATTGAAACTGTCCGCACATACACTTCAGAAAAATGTCTTCAACTTTAAAACATTGACTGTCAACCAGCAATATACTCATACTGTTACCAAGGGAAATAATTCCCAAACACATGCTAAAATAAACAATCAACAAATCTAAAGTCAGATTCATTAAATCAATTATGTGCCAAATTTTAGAGTCCCAGTGGCTTTTCTCTGGGATAATCATATAGCCCGTTTTCTTATATACCATGTCAATATATGTCTGGTGAATCAAAAATGGGGTATACTTTATAATTTATTTCATGATAACAACCCCAGCTCAGAGTAAAAATCCCTCAGAAAAAAAATCCCACATTGATATGAAATGACATGAAGTAGAGCTTGTGAAAAATCCAGTTATCATGCTATGTGATACTTCTCCAGTGCACCATTCGCCAGTGGGTAGGTAAATTTTTCCAAGAAACACAAGCGATTACACACTGAAAAGAATATGCCCTGTCCTATCAGAAGAAAATCCACATATTATTTTAAGCAAAAAAAAAAAAAATATGAGTACTGATGGCTACTAATCAAACAGATATTTTTATGTTTTCATGGACACTGGCAAAGACTTGCAAAATATTTCTGCAACTGTCAAACTGGCACGAAAAATGGGTTTCAGATAGGAGGACTCATCAGGCACATTTCAAAAATCAATATAGAAAAATTCAACAAAATTAACTCTATGACTGCTTTACTACAACCATAACAATGCCGAGAAATCATTTCAAACTCCTTGATCACGTTACTGTGATTTTCGTTAAGCAGAAGCCACCAATGCCCACCATTATTACAGTTCCTTGGCCTTCAACAGTTGAGAAAACACGTTCATTTCTATGTAGACCAGACTCAAACCAAACCTATGTGGGTTTCAGCAGTGAAAGGATGAATGTGACAAATTCAAGATAAACTGGGGTGCACCAGTGTGAAAGATGAACACATCTCCAAAAACACATGGCAGTATAAGTGTGATAACCCTAAACCACTCTTCAAGGAACCAACTTTCTCAATAACTTGCATATTATACTTCGCATCTTGAACAACTTTTCAAGTGATTTCCAAATCTACAAAAAGCACTTACATTGCACTTTGTCGCATTTGTTTGCTATCCATGTATGGATCAAAATCAAGCAAACTTGTTTTAGCATGGGATTTGTAAAAATAGCCCTTTTCTATATTCTCTGTTAATTTCAAACTACTCCGACTCATAGATATGCTCAAAAACCTTCAGTTCTGTATATACAGAAGCAACCACTTTCAACTTTCTTTATTAGCTCAATGCACCCATGTATATCACACAAAGAGCATCCAAGCTGGGTGTCTCTCTCTTGTGTGGTAGTAGTGTTGTAGTTGTAACTAAAAGGCGGTAGTGACGGAATAGGGAACAGGAAGGTGGTAGTGTTATAAGTAACTAGATGGTGATTGTATCACTATCCTGCTTCAACTAAATAAGACAGTTTGTTTTCACTTTGGTTAAATACCACTGAACTGTTACATATACAGACAGCGACAGTGGCCATCATTTGCTATTTAGATCCAAAATGCCATCTTCAGGGCACGACTAAATAAATTTATGGAAAGAAATAAAATACTCTGGCAGTTTCAAATGACATTTTTAGGGATAACTTACAATTATGTTTTCCTTCAGCCTCCACATCTTCAACACTCTCAGGCTGACTGTGGCTAGCACCTCCTCGATGTGGATGGACTGCGTGGTGCGAACTTCCTGTAGTTGCTGTGTGGCTCGGTTTTGGTGTGGATACAGCTGGCTTGACATCTGAAAGCAAATGACACCACTACAAAATGTATTATTGACATTTGGTCAAGGAAATGAGTCACATGCACCCGAAAGCAGATGGACAAACAGGTATATGAGTAATCCGAGAGACCATGCAAACAAACATACAAAACAAAATGGCCAAGTTGCCAGACTTTGATATGACACCTTGGCCCTGGCATACAGTTTAGATTAGAAAGAAAGGAGTCCTGCCTTGGCTGTAGATGTTCAATCTTCTAGATCTGGTATAATCTGGATAGCAAATTCACAATCTAGAGCTGATGATCTAAAATTTGGATGACATCTCAAACTAGCAATCCATGTTGTGTCTACCCTGATCCTTATCTTTGAAGAGAGGCTGTTAAACACCAGCATCACGTCAATGGCAGATGCCATTTAGAAACTGAAATTAATTGATTTACTCTTGTCATATGACTAGTTGGAACCAATCAAATATAACATGGCTGTTCTACCTTTTTTTTTATTTCAGCCCTCTGGTTACATGGCAAAATATAAGATGATGAATGATTAGAAAACAAAAGAAACAAAATTACCAGATGATTTACTTGACCCTGAGAAGGAGCACATGCCTCGGTGTGTATCAAAGGCATACCCGTGTTTGCACTGACAGGTGGTCATCTTCTTGGTCTGGCTAGGCACGCATTCTTCATTCGAGCCACATTCACTGTTTTCTCGACAATGCTGGTTCAATTTTGCCAAGGACATACAGGAATCATTTTTAGGACTGAGCTGAGAATCTGGGGAATAAATTGTATAAAGAAAGTGAACAAAACTGCTAATGGAAATAACATATCCATTGACGCCCTGTACCAAAAAGTTTGTAAATCAAAATTTAATACAACTTAAGATGACTCTGTGCACCCTTTTTGTAATCGATTAAAATACCCAATAGAAATGGGCATTCGTTATCTGTAGGAGTTAATCCAGAATCTCATGGAAATTCATTTATCATTAGCAATATTCTTATCAAACTGCATCAGTTCGTCTTTGAATTAGTTTAGATATTGCAGCTTCTTTAAATCAGGAAGTGTTTTTATGGACATCCTGATACTTAGGTATTTAGAAAAATAACAGCCACGCACCTTCATTACATGTGCACAAATGTGGTTTGCGACTTGTATCACATATTTCCCTGTCATCACAAAATGAACTGGTAAGATCACACTTCTTATGCAAAGTGGCTGCAGGAGGAAATGTGACATGAAAAAAAAATAAAATCTGAAAATGAACAGCCTATATATTGAAATTTAACATAATTCAAGATCACTCTATGCACTCACTTTATAATCAATTGAAATACTCAGAAAGAAGTGGGTGTTCTATGAGTGGAAGATCTACTTAAGAGCTTTATGGCTATTTATTTCTGCTGTCAGTGATAAGCTTGCCAAGTTGCATGAGTCTCCATCTTGTTCTGATACAATTTTTTACATTAAAATTATGCAAATATGAGTGTGAATGCACATTGTATCTATAATATATCAATCACAGCAAATGTGTAAGAAAACTTTAAAGAGAAATAAAGTTTAACTGTCATTGCTTATATAACAGTCCACAAGACAACACACGAGACTCAGTTTTAGTTTTACTGGACTCTTTTTCAGTGCAAGGAAAATTGTTCACACAATTAATATCTGACCAAACTGATGATAAATATGAAAGAATAATCAAACTATGAGGTACAGAACCAAACAATGCAATATGATGGCCTTCATGTCTTCTATCTATACTGGACAGCCAGATGATAGGAGTTTAATATCAAATTTTCAGTGTACGGATACAATGGTGTCATTGAAAGAGGAGCAGGTGTCCTCAACTTTGATGAAGATATTTCACTCAGACTTCTTTGAGCCCAGATCTTCACTTCAAAGATAATTCCTGTGATATCATGGTCAGTACAATCCAATTATCGGAACGATGCTCCATTTGACATTCCCACTTGTTTCACTCCATTGTGTAAACCATTAATATTATTACTACACAATGAATGGGATGGAGAAAAAATTCACTTCGCTTCTGTCATTTAGGTTACAGACAGCTGATTGGTTTAATAACTACCCAGCCTTTCAATCCTCAAAGTAGGATAATCTTGGCTCTCAAAATGTGCCAAGTCTGGTCAGAAGATGCATTTGGGTAGGATTTTTGTTTTTTCTAAAAATTTTCACTGGACAATGGCATCTCTGCCTACTCTTATTCTGATTTTTATCAGGCAAGGGTTCTCTAATATGCACAATGTGCATAAAACCTCAAAAATATGTTGGCTGTATTTACACAAAAATGTAGACAGATGGAGATAAAAGATAACAGGAATTGAGAAATATGCAAAGCACTCTTTATCCCAGGTTACATCATCATCTTCATCATCATCACCATCACCAGGGTGCCATACAAGAGACAGTATTCAAGGACCTCTGTTGCTATCGCTCTTCTGTCAATAACAATTTGATGACAGTCTGACATGTGCATTCCTTCACATACAATAACAGCTGCAGGACAAATAAACTGCAAATCATGGCAAAGACAGGTAGCAAGAATCTCTGACATTTTCATCCCCAGCCTTTACCTGACGGTGTGTAAGATATCATAGTCGGTGAAACATCCGGGACATAAATGCCTGGGACACATTTGCCACCCACAAAGTTGGCTGGTGGTTTCCCAGCCTGGTCATGTGTGGTTTTGTCACAAGGCAAGGGGTAGACCTTCTCATCCTTGATCAGAGTCAGGGTCATCCCGGTATTGATGTCAGAACCAACCACAGGATGAGCCTTGACATGTGCCAAGACCTGAAAATATTATTCAAAATTGGCATTCATTTAAAATGGTCTCTTTTTGATATAAGATGCAACACGATGAAATCAGCTCTCATCAAATTTTGAACATATAGAATTACTGATATCACTGTGAAGATTATCCATTTCCCTTACTGAGTGCGCAAAATTTTTGTTCTATTTCAAGTAGAAGTCGAGATATTGGCAATCAAAGACAATGGGTGTGACCTCTTGTTGCAGCTGAATTTAGGGAGAAAATGGCCAATCACTTTTGATTATCCTTAGGCTTTGTCACTACATTATAATTTTTGGTTTTTTACTCAATCTACTTCAACAAATTTAACTCTGAAATGCTTTTTTAGATTGATATGGATTCTGTGATTTAAACATATTGCATTAAAAATTCATTCACTGTTGAAAAGCACATGATTTCTCCTGTCGCCTCAGTTTGACGAGCGTCTGATTTCATCGTATTGTGTCTCATACTATGCTTGCACATGAACCTTGGTCTCAGACTACTACATTATTCAGTGGCACAAGTGTTCAATAATAAGTTCCATTTTAGAAAAAAAAAATTCAGCAAAATGATTAGGGGGGGGGGGAGTAGAAATGTTAGCAATAGGGAGTTTCCCATGTTAGTCTCTGATCGAGTTCAAAGAGAAGGGAAATCACAAATAAATTTCATTCAAAATATGGAGTTCTGATCCTCAGATATTTCTAATTCTATGCCTGGTTAGATCAGTCAAATTTTCTTTCCTGAGCAAGATCAAGTTATCCAGAGAGTGTGATAAATTTCTCTTTTTTTGTCTCTTGTTTCTGAGACTAGCTATTTCTTTTGATTCTGATTGGATTTTAGCCCTTTCACTACCCATATGACAAATATTGTCGTTCATCATGTTTCATATAGTTAAAAAAAAAAAAAGGAGGGGGTGCCAAGATGCCACTGTGATGAACTATGTTCTTAATGTCTCTAGCAGCCGCCTCACCATAATGACGAGAGCAGCTCCTTATATATGTGGCGTCGCTGGTCAATACCATACATAAGTCGTTTTGGGAGGTATGGAGTTATATACATCATCTTATAATGCCCTTTCCAATGATACCAGAATCACTGGTATAACGAGTGCCGAGTTATGCGCAATTAAAATCAAGAAACTGAGTCACTGAGCAGAATCAAATTTTTGAGAGATCGCCTTTTAAAGGTGGAACATCTAATCTCATTAAAAGTCACTAGCAATCAGAGGTTCACCATATGAGCTATGCATCAAATTAAAGATAATTTTAAGACTTTGACTATTTGTGAAAAACAGTTGAAGGATTGGACAAACAATAAAAAAGTTATTGGAGTTTGAAATGACAATGTGATCATGAAAACTGAGGAAATTCCACCCTGATTTCATTTTTGCCCATACATTTCTATATGAGCATGACCCATGCTGAATTATGCTTAACACTGAAGACTTAAAATACCGCTGCTTTCAGTTGGTGGAAGCTAAATTGTTGAGAGATTATTGAGGAAATCAGTCTCTGATTACTTAAATTATCTTTTGCCCATACTGAGCTGACGGCTCAGCTGATATCTTATTAAACTAGAAGTAAATTTAAATAATAAACAAATGATTTTCAGTAAAAAGAACTAGGACAGTATAACCGAAATAAAGAAATTTGATTTTTTTTTCCAAGGATATAGATATAATAGAAATTAGTTATATCTCATAAACCTTAGCCAGCTCTAATGAAGTCGGCACACATGAAAATTGATAATTAAATTTTATCAGAATAAAACTATTAGCTCAAAGAATATTAATAAAATAGTTTTTAAGACTTGGAATAAACTATTCTAAATTACTTCAGAATCATAATTTGAAGCAAATATGATACTGAGAAATAATAAAAAATGGGGCAATAAAGATGAGGGTCAGGAACACAGACAGAAGAATAAAATATCCATGCAAAGATAATACAGGCCAACTTACCCCTGCTATTCCTAAGTGAATAACACAGTATCTGTACAATCCAGGAATTTTTAAAACACAAACAACAGAATAAAAGACACAGTACATCCTTGTGCTCCTCTTCTCAGAATTCACTCTCATTTCTTGCACAAGTGAATCATTAATCACTCCATCCTTCAGAATTCATCAGTCTTTTCTGGCACAAAAGAATCATCAAATGTTCATCTTTTGAGAATTCACTGGTTATCAGTTGCACAGAAGAAGTATGGATCCCCTTCTTTTACCATTTTCAGTAAAGTTATGGTCAAAATCATTGTCGTCCTTTCTAAATAGTTGACAGGAAATCTCTCTTCATTGTCACCTAGATGAGAGGAAAAAAACATTCCAAAGAATAATTTCCTCAATGTTTTACCAATGTGGACACAAACCTATATGTGTATACATGAAAATCAATGACACCAATGAAATTGTAAAGGAGCAGTTGTTCAAAAGGCTACATTAATGCTCACAATTTGCAATTTGTCAGAAAAACTGCCACAATGCACACACTGTGACTTGTCGGAAAAGCTGTATTAAATGTTTTTGTTTCGAAGCTTGTTGAAAAAGCTGCATTGAAGCAGCTATTTTGCAACTTGCCAGAAAAGCCGCATTACATTTCATATTTTGCAATTTTTCAGAACAGCTGAATTAAAGCATTTATTGAACAACTTTTCGAAAAAGCACATCAATCATCACATTTCACAAGTTTTCAGACACAATAGCATTAATGCTCTTAAAATGCAAGTTGTCGTAAAAGCTGCCTGTGCTTATATTTTGCTATATGAGATGTGACATCATGAAATTAGGCGCCCGTCAAATTTTGAGCATTTAGAGCTATTGGTACCAATATTAAGCTTATTCATTTCCCTTTCTGTGTGTGAAAAAAATTTTGTTCTATCTTAAGTAGAAGTTGAGCTATTGGCAATTAAAGACAATAGGGGTGACCTGTTGTTGCAGCTGAATTTAGTGAAAAAAATGGTCGATCACTTTTTGTAACTCCTTATTAATCGTTGTTAGATCATGGCGGTAAATTACAACTGTTGGGCTTATATTCAGTTTAATTCAGCTAATTTAATTCTGAAATGCATTTTTACACTGATGTAGAATGATTTTGTGAAGAAAAAGAATTGCCTTAAAAATTCGTCCACTGTTGAAAAACATGTGATTTCTCCGGTCGCCTCAGCTTGATGGGCGCCTGATTTCATCATGTCACGTCTCACATACTGGAAAAGCTGATAAAAGCACCCACTTTCCAACTTGTCATAAAGCTGCAATAAAGCTCTTATTGTTGCAACTTATTAGTAAAGGTTTATTAAAATATTCATATTTTACAAGTTTTCTAATAATACACCAAATTCAGATGTCTAGATATAGGGCTTGGAATTTAGTTTTTAAAACTAGATCTACCTGTAGATCTCCAAAGAAAAAAAAGTCCTGAATTGTTATCCAGAAAATTTTAGTTACTGAAGGATTAGGCCCTGTAAGTACATTTTCTACTAAATCAAGATCTAATCTTGATCTAAAAAGGACACACTAAAATTGGTGGATCATCCTAGGATAGAACTAAGTTTAGATCTGCAAAGAAACAATCAGAGAAGATATAAAACATAGTTTAAAACTCACTTTCAGCTTCAGAGTGATTTCTGCATCAGGAAGAATCTAAAACATGCAAGCTATACATGTATCACATCTTCACTTGATCACCTAGAGCAATCCTGTCAGTCCAGCCACGAGTTAGCTTCAACTTCTATGTTGCTATCCAAAAGTTGAACAAAACACATGCTAAAAAGTATCATCATCGGAAGAGTGATCAGCAATAGCATGGTGAAAGTTCTTCAATTCAATAACCCTAACGTGTGTGGAACAAAAACAACAGGATGGAAGCTTCCATGATCGACACTTGTATTTCACTTACCATTAGCGTCACCTGACCTGGCATGGCCAACCAGCATAGTTGATTCTCCAAGGTTGTTAGGGAAATCAAAAACTGTTTATAACATTAAATGTTCCCTGACTCATTTATTTTAATAAAATTCGTGAAGAAAGATCACTGGTGGAAGTGGAGGAAGAAAAATTTTTTTCAGGGGTACCACATTTATTGGGGCTGAACCATTCATTTACCATGAGAGGTCAGGGGAAAACACAGTAAAAACTGCCTTTTTCGCAGATTTTGCCCTGTCAGATCGAAGGTGGCTCAGAAAATTTGCTTGAAAATGCACTTTAGAAGTCTTTTTGAGTGAAACCATTTGGTAGGAACAAAGTTAAATGGTTGACTGACAATTTGAAACCAAATCTGAAAATCAACCAAAATCGACCTCGCCGACGTTTTCCACGATTATCTTGAATCAGGCTTAGCGACTTATGTATGGTCGAACCGGCGACTTCACATATTCTCTTTGTAACACTGATTATTTGAGGCTTATTATATAGGAAACGGTGTGAGATAAAAACACAAACTAATTTTGTGTTACGAAGGGACTGAGCAGCCTGAAGATTTGTAGGAAACAATCAACAACATAAGTACTTTGAATGTCAGTTCAGCGTGAGGATTATTCATTTTACCGAGAAAAGTATGCTGGAGTCTGTCTGCCTCTCATATGTGAATGTGAAGTCTGGGTAGACATAACCCAATGGACCCACGGTGTACCTCAGATCTGGAAAGATGAGTGACATTAAAAAGTATCAAGCACAAGTCCATCAACTTCATTGGCTGTAAATATTAACCATGCTTAAACATTTGTGATACTCAGGAACTAATTGAGAGTCTTATAGAGATGCAAGTCTGCCATGAGCAACACACTTACCAAGTAGCAGTAGTTTGTCTTAACTTAAGTTGTCTTCTGATGCTAGTTATAACAACATTTCAGTCTATGTACATGTGAGTGTGAATGTACGCTACACATCATCAACTTTGAAAGAAATTTCTTTGCATGGAAAGCTGTGGCCTATCTCATCTATCTTTCTTTCCTTCTTACACAGATCTGACATGTAAAAACAACATTACAGACTCAGTATACCAGTTCTATAGAACAAAAAACAGATGTAATCCTGTCAACCAAGAAATTTAACTTTACAACCATCTGTCTCAGTCTGGACATTTTTTTTTTTAAATACCAATCTCGCTTTGAAATCAGTGCCAGGTGATTGTGTTCAACTCATGATGCTAACATCAACTATAAATCTTCCATACATGAAAATCTGGCAATAGCTTTTGAACCTTAATATACATCTTTTATCTTAGAATTAACCGTACTTCTGAACTATCACACAAAACACACACACACACACACACACAAATAACAATCCTTAGTTACATAAATGACATACCCATCAAAAAAGAAAACTGGAACATTTAACAGTGGGATTCACTGATACAGTGTTTGCTGAATTTACTATCCAATTATCATTTTGTCTTTCATTAACATTGTTCTTCATGTTCAAGAAATCACAGTTTAAATCCAAATGTCAATGAAGAGAGGAGACATTTCTGATTTCTCTCTTGACTCCCCAACATTTTAGGGGTTGACAGGTTTATATGCTTTTACTGCCTGAACAGTTCAGTCTCACACTTGGCTGTATGGATCAGCTTTTTTGTGTTTTCTGTGCTGACAGTGACATGATGTAAGGAACTCAACCCAGCATGAGCTATTCTGACAAAAGTACAATCGCGAGATTTTCATGAATTTACCTTTCATGGAATACTCCCTATCCTCAGAAAAACGCACTGTGTCAGTAAAATTCTTATTTGGAACTTGCAGGTAGAAGTCCATGAATTGGGGGCTGTTGCACGACCTCAGCTCAATGCCAAAACAATAGTCAAACTGTATGATTTCTTTCAGAGGTACTGGTAAAGGCAGATGCTGTTCTCCAACGAAAAAATATTTTGCCAGATCTTTATTAATATTAATCAACAATAATGCAACAAAAAATTCAACAAACAACAACCACACAACTAGATAAAGGAAACTGCTATATATAACAAAAAAAAAAAAAAAAAAGGTAAGGAGGAGAGTAAAATCTATATCAAGAGAGAGGAGAAAAAAAAAAAATTGAAGAATTTGAATTTTAGTGGAAAATATAAAACCCTCTCTGAGAATTGTATGGATGCAAGAATACAAAAAATGTGTTTCCTCAAAATGATAGATCCAAAACATGAAAGGCAATACAGAGTGATCGTGAGACCACCTATAAATGTCTGACAATTTCATAATTAGTTTGCTAGCAAAGGCGATAAAATGCGCTTGCCAAAAGGAAAACTTGTATGTTCAGAAATTTGGACATTTATGTTATTTTTGCAACATCAACCAATGTCTCTCCTGGACTTCTAGCTTACCCTGAAGGTGATAGTCCCTGTGCAGTCCAGCCTAGCACAGTCTGTTGTACTGGGTGATTTGCAGTTCTGGATTCTCCCGTCTCCTGACATTTGCCTTGCTATGTCTCCCCAGTGGTGGCAGATCTCCTCAATGTTGGGAGCGGATGTTGCACGCACCAACAAAAGAGACACTGAAGAGAAGGGAGCGGAAAAATGTTGAGGTGTCCTTTCAAATGATCCTCTTAGTTTACCAATATAAAGAACTGAGTCATAATTCAAATCAAGAGATGACACAGCCACTGAAAATCTACACAATTCATTGGTAAGAACGATTGTATGTAAAAGGAAGTTAAACCTTTAACCACTTTACCAGCCGAGATGACCACCTGCCGGAGGTTGAAAGGCTCACAAAACAACGTATCACTTTTTTGCTCACAAGTAAGAGCTAAGTGCAAAAATTATTCTTTCGTAAGCAGGAAAATGTATGATACATTCACAGTCAGCCCAACAGGAACAATCTCCTTTCGTCCTTTGATCTGATGTTCCAGCCACTGATCAGCGTTTCCGTGGACGGAGCTGGGAGACTGACTTTATCACTAATGCTTAGCAAATGACTGCAAAATTGATGTGGTAGTGAAGCAGTTAAAATGAAAACCTCATTTCAAAAAAAAAGTGAAAAAAAAAAAATGTGATGTACACATACTATTAGTGACTCTTCAAAATTCCTAAACAACCAGCCCTGAGTCTCAGGAGCATTCCTGTCAATGTGAGATCTTGGTTCAAACTTTGAGTAATTGCCATTATGATAGATTATTATATTACCTATATTTGCAATCCCTAGAATAACAAAACCAATACTAAGGCATTCTATAAAAACTCAAGAACACTACTCCATTGGGATTGTAAACAAAGATAAAAGCCAATCTGAAAGAGTACCATCTGTACAGCTTAGCCTGTTATTTCCCTTAAAGAGGCACTAACAGTTTTGTGTAGTGCGCATTTTTATTGTGGTGATCATTATCCAAAACAAGATAGATCTACTATGTTCATTTCTAAAGATTTTTTGCCACATTTTTCAATTAATTTGTTTAGAATAATTAGTTTGAAAATTGATAATGATTTTTTAAAACCTGTCATTCCAGAAAAAAATATGAAAAAAAAAAAAAACAGAGAGAAAGAAAGGTTCTGTTTATAACTTCAGTGAACTCTACAGAAATAATCAATGTGTCATGTAATTCTTTTTATTTCAGATAAATGTAATTTCTAGCTCGAAGATAATGTCATTTAACTAGAAATCAAGGAGAACTTAAACAATAGCATATAATTAAAAGACTACATCAAGATGTACAGAAATACCCACAACAAATCAGAGTGAGTCCTACATTTTCAACTATTCACTGAACTGAGTTATTACTATCACTCAAAACTTTCATTCATACACTTTCATAGGTGGAAAAAGTTTTGTACAGTTGGAAAACATTTACCTTGCTGTGCTTACTAAAAGTGAGTCTGAAGCTATATTCTTTTTTCCCGCTCACAAAATTGATCGTGAAGTTTTGGGCAACATTTTTAATTGATTACACTTAATATATCTCTCAGGAACTTTGCTAAATCTAGATCATCTATTTTGCTTAGGTCAGATTTGCTGTTTTTTTTTTTTTCTTTAAGCCCATGATCTAGAGTCAACCTACCAGTATCCGACCACTTAAGGAGGTTTCGCAAAATGGCCACTCTCACAGCGCCATGGGCGCCACCACTGTTGCTTTCAATTGTGGAAAGGACACAGAAACATCTTTACTAAGAATAGCATATGGCTGAATATCATAAAGATTGGCGTAAAAAGGTTAAATTCCAATTTCCCCTATCCGACCACCCTTGCCTGAGCCCAACTATGACCTTGCTGATGTCCGACCAGTGGTTTTCAGCCTACCAGGTTTTCCTCCTGAACATTTGTTTTTTGTTGTTTTGGGTTTATCTGCATACTGCTGATTGTGATAAGTGATAATGTGGAAAACCACACAACATTTTCACTATATATGTCAGTTTCCCAAAATACGACCTGTAATGCCACAATAGACCTGTAAATTATTGTAACCAAAAGTTGAAAGTAGACAAGCACTAACAATCTTTTTAAAAAATAGTGGATCTTCTCCACTGACGATCGATTAAGATCACTCTATCGATGATCGGAGCCACTGCAGTCACTGACTTTGTGCACGTGTCAACAAAATTGGACATTCTAAAGGAATAACAATTAACAGGTCTGCAAGTGCAAAAAAGTCATATTTGCCATAGGAGCAAACAAAAGTGAAAGTGATTAGTCTGGGGGCAGTGGTCGGACACAGTACGTTGACTCTAGATACACTGTCATTCACCCTTCCAAATTCAAATTTCATTTAGATTTGAAATTAAAGATTTCATATGACAATATGTAACACATCTATATTGTCATTTCTTTCAATGAGCACGGACCAGGAATTTAGTATCAAAAAGTTAAAATCTAAGTCATCTTGATCTATGGGTAAGTTAAGACCCAGAAATGGGCACTACCCTCATTTCGTGGTCCCGGTCTGTTTCTACCACGGACATCGTGAAAATGGCATCAAGGCTATCGATTACTGCATGATTATGCTTGCTAATTTAAGTCTATCAGAATATACCTCTACCTCTACCCTACCCTACACTAATCTAAACCTAAAGTAAACAGCAAGCACCAATAAATAATCAACCAATAAAGTTTATAATTTGCCATTTGAAATATCAGACAAGACCAACACAGTCATAATCGTATTGATAGTAATTAATCTGCAACATTGAACTGAAATACAGTAATCGATACGTGCCATTTTCGCGACTTCCTCAGCAGAAACAGACCGAGACCATGAAACGAGGGTAGTGCCCAAAAATGTCCCATTATGAAAACTGAAAAGTCATCATCGAAAGAAAATCTTTAAAGTCTTTACAATCCTAGTTGAAGCATGCTGCATATTCCTAGATAATGCTAACCTATAGCAGTCAATAACATTTCCACAAATTTTAGAAAAATGTCACAGTATGTAGATTCTACTATATCTTGGCCTTACCACTGAGTGACACAAGGAAGTAAACAAGAGCCTCACTGCCTGCCATCTTTGTTGTTGTTGTTGACTGCCACCGGAAGTACCTGGGTTATATAAAGCTAGGGGCGACAATTACAAAAAAATAACGGACCAAAACATGAACGTCCGTCCGCCTTATTATCTGTTTGCAGCTGTTTTCCTCAGGCATCCATAATGTTGTTAACATGAAGTTTCCTTCAACTACAGAAATATAAAGACACAGCTTGATGCAGTGTGTTTATTTGTTTGTTTGTTTGTTTGTTGTTGTTGTTATTATTGTTATTGTTGTTGTTATTACTGTTGTTATTGTTGTTGTTGCTGCTGCTGCTGCTGTTGTTGTTGTATTGTCGAGGCTCTAGTTCTGGCATTTCCAAATGATTTGACGTAGAGCTATGCATGCCTGTGAGTGCTTGTGCCTGTGATAGATCGCGAGTGCAAAAAACATTCGGAACCAGTGCTTTAAACACATGGGCTAATTAGGTGAAAATGGCGAAATTCAAGGGTTAGGCTGAATTTAATATTATTAAGTTGTAACTAACTGTAATCCCGGACTAGTGTTATTTGCATCTCGAACCATTCACCTGGTATTAATGAGCACCAATGAGTTTATAGGTGAGCACTCAGTTTGTTTAATACTGTGAGTTTTCATGGTGAAGAATACGTTCTTTGTAAGCACCTCAGCCTGCGAGTGGTTATCTCGGTCACATGATAAGGAGCACATGTGAGGCACACGGCTTCTTTTATGAGATGCGACAACATGAAATCAGGCGTTGGTCAGTTTTTGAACATTTTGAGTTATTGATATCACATTAAAGTTTATTGATTCTTCTGCCTGTTGTGAAAAAAATAAATCTTTGTTCTACTTTGAGTAGAAATCGAGATGTTGGCTGTTACAGTAACTGGGGCATGGGAGTGAGTATGGCCTGCTCCTGGAGCTGAATATAATGAGAAAATGGCAGATCAGATTTGTTATTCATTACTTATTTTCGTGTAGGTCACGTCAGTAAATCACAACTTTTATCTTTATTTCTACTCAATATATTTTCTGCAAATTTACTCTGAAATATTTTATAAATGGACTTAAAACGGTTTGTGGGGAAAAAAATGCTTTAAAAATGTACTCATTGTTGAAAAAATCGTCATCTCACCAATTGTCTCGGTTTGACGAGCGCCAGGTTTCATTGCTTGTGAATGCATTGTGGGTCATTAGTGTAAAATCAGATTACAATGACAATAATTAAACGGCAAGAAGAAAGAAGGAGTTTGTTTGTTTGTTTGTTTGTTTGTGTTGGGATTTAATGGCACATCAGTAAGAATACGGTTATATTGTGCCTAGCACGGTAAGATACGCTTATACGTCGAAAAACATATGTATAAAGTGTAACATGGTATGGACACGTATATGAATTATAAAAGGAATATCAAAATGTGTATATCAAATTGGACAATAATCAAAGACTGCACAGCAAACCTAACAAAAGAATGGAGTAACTTTTCCTATATTTAGATCTGTAACTGAGCTTAATTGAACAGATCTGGTAATTCGCGCCACTACTTAAGCCTACAATCCTAATTCAATCAGGCCTGCTATCTGACCAAATCTTCGGCCACCTGGAGGTTCAAGACGGTAGACATTTTGCAGCTTTTTTGAAATTTTGACCGGACAGTTGCATCTCCGCCTAATCCTCATCCGATTTTTAAACGCCAATGATCGGTGCACGACCGTAACCCAGCCTACATACAGGATCTCCGATGTATTTCACTGTATCTGAGAGGGGGGAGGTAATGTTTGTCTTCCGTGCAGTACCGGTTCCAGGAAGCCAGGGGGAAGAGAGGAGGGGGGACGTTAAGGCATTGAAAATATAAGCTTAACTGTACGCTCGATCTTCAACACTGTCCTGGTAGGGATCGAACCTAGACACTTTCCTCAAGAGGCAGATGCCTAACTTCTTGACCATGGCACCCCCTCCAACATATTATTTTTATATTCAGCATCCCAGTAATACTAGGATCAGGTATACTCATGCACTGTTACCCGCCTGCTGCTCAGGAGAATCTCACTTTGTTAGCTATATTATACACTATGTCATTGACTACGGCTGCCAACACCGCATCCGGCAATACCGACAGATGATGCTTATATACGATTATTATATTTTGTAACATCACTGACTCCGTAGATTCTCTATCAGTCAAAATGAATGTGAAAACAGATAACCTAATTGAAGATTTATTATTACCGAATGCCATTTTTTATTTTGTATATGTACTTGTATATACTGTATTTATATATATATATATTTGTATTAGGATTCCATTGCCATATGCAGCGGGGCTATAGTCTAGTCATGAAACAGTTATTTTCTGACAATGGATTCTCTTGCAGAAGTGCAGCGTGGTAAAGTCTAGTCATAAGAAAGTTATTTTCAGACAAAGAATAAGACACTCATTTGTTTCATTAACCTAACCAATGGAGGTCTCGACGTTATGTACACAGGATTATAGATTTCATGGCTTAAGTCGGTGTAGAAGCCCAGAATGAAACAGGTCAAACTTGACCTAATTCTGCAATATTTGTCTTCTTTCAGGCATGGCTTAGCGTAGGTGCAGAACAGTAAATATAGCCCAGATATCCGTTAACTCTTCATGCATGAGTTGACGGCACACGCGTCGGACCCACCTATTCCAAGGCTTAGTTCCAGGTGTGCCCGCTAAATATAGGCTTGTTAATATTTTCGCAGTCATAAGGACCATTTGCTCGAAGAACAAAAACAGGATATTATGTGTCTGTCTGTCTGTCTGTCTGTCTGGTCCGTCCGTCCCTTTCTGTCTTTCTCTCTGTCTGTCTTTCTGTCTGTCTATCTCTCTGTCTGCCTGTCCGTTTCTGTCTGTCTATCTGTCTCTTTTTGTCTCTCTTTTTATATGATACTCCAGAGTTTTGGGTATGATAGGCCTCTTACGCTAAAGCTGAGTATCTGAGCCTGCAGCATCCCCTGGATAAAATTGCATTTTGTGTGTGAGACTTTGGAGTTTTGTGCACGAGACTGCATTTCTTGTACACCACACCATGAACGACACTGTTCACGACATCAACGATATTAGCAGGACATTCATTTGGTCCAGACATCGACGACATTCGCGAAATTCTTATATAACTGCGAGGAAAAGAAATGGAGATGATTACGCCATGTAACAAGATCCAGTGGCCATGCTAAAATTGTATCACGAGAAACAGTACGCAGATGGCAAGCGAAAAGAGGTAAGCTAGACATTCCGAAGTCCGGCTGGGGGCCAATTACGGCCCGTGTTCAATTTTTCACCGACCCGTAGTCACTTTGATGTTTTTAATGAATCTAGATATGTTTAATCTTCCCCACAGTTGTTGTTGTTGTTGTTGTTGTTTTTTCCTAGTCAGACTTTTTCGTTATTTTATGTAGTCTTCAAATATGAAAGGAAGAATCATTTTTGGCACGAACGTGTTTATATTTATCTCTATTGAGTTCTATGTGAAAGGAAAAGTATGCCATTTGTAGTAAAAATTACATTTGCTTTTAATGTTAATGGTTCAAATAATATCAGACTGAATGGCTGTGCCCCACACATTTTCACCTCACCAAATCTAACCCTCGCTGAAAAAAGTTTGGACATCCCTGAGGTAGGCAGAACAGAAGATGGACCGACAACATCCTGGAATCGACAAAGACAACATTTGAGGAGTCCCAAGTCCCGGCCCGCGACCGCAGTGGGTGGAGAAGACTAGTGCATAATTCAACATTGCAGTCTTGACACAGGCGACGTCTACGACTCTCTCTCTCTCTCTCTCTCTCTCTCTCTCTCTCTCTCTCTCTCTCTCTCTCTCTCTCTCTTCATGTGCCAGGTCTGTTGCA
>JBCEWB010048463.1:0-10051 GCA_039654565.1 Peronia peronii | reverse complement strand
CCCCCCCCCCCCCCCCCCCCCCCCCCCCCCCCCCCCCCCCCCCCCCCCCCCCCCCTCCCCAAACCCCCTGAATTTACAATAGTAGCAAGGAAACTGGATGATAAAAAATATGGTCGACCTAACTTACTGCTAACTTGATTCTGGTTGAAGTGAAGAGACGGAGCTCAGAACACTCAAAAACTAATATGAAGATGGATGAAGAGATGTATGTTAATCACAGAGAACGAAAATATGTACGTCATAGACCGTCTATATACCCATCATCACAAGCTGCGACTTCCAAAACAATATTGTAAATCAACAAATAACCAGACAAACAAATAAATGAACAGACAATGAAACAAACATGAAAAAAGATAAATAATCAAGACGGCACGGCCATATGAATAGGGGACGATACCCGTATACGATTTTCGAGTTCAAACCGTTCTCACCCATTACTTATTTTTTGGGTTCGAAAACTTTGGAAGAAAAACTCACGCTCTTTCTTGAAAACCTGCTCTCCTCGGCCCATTCAGAATGAGAGATCCTATTGTTTGAACGGCTTTGCTTATACTTGTGTAATAGTAGACAAAGTGGAATTGCCTGCAGTAAGAGCAAATTTTTGTTGACAGTGTTTGACTACTTAAGCATTGCTAAATTCATCATTCTCATGGCAAATGTCGAATAAGCGATATATCACAATATTTTTGTTTTCCAAATGGGTAAAAACAGTTGGAAGACAGAGAATGAAAACAAATAAGAAATAAATGCATGAATAGCAAATTTTAATTTCGGAATCAATGACAGAAATAGCGTCGCAATGATTCTTGCATTCTCTTTATTCCGTAGTGAAAAGAGGGTCTAAAGAGTCAGTTACAACAGAGTCAGTCTCAGAATGATTTAAGATAACAATGTTAAGTTGAACCAAAATATCCGTACTAACTTGCATAGTTACTGCAAGCAGTTGAAATGATCTCACAATTCCGTAACGTGTGCCACATAAAGTGACACACCAATCCTCCATATTATTTCCTGTAAAATTTTTATAAACTGGAATGTTCCTACACAGAATTTGTATCATCCTCTCAAATATATGTTTCGGAAAGCGCTGATAAAAACTTAAAGGACTGATTGGGCAGCGGCAAGTGAGGAACGTTGGAGAGATGGGGAACGATTTTGACGCCGAGTTATATTCATAGTTTCCTTTTTTCCATGAGTGAAAATAGATTCTGAATTAAGGGACAAAAATGCTTTCTCAACACGATGCCAGTCAGACATGATGCCACATTAAATTTCTCTGCTCTGTACCACAATGGCATAAGCCAGACCTATGCCAAACTGCATCTGATGTCTCGAGGCATACCTGAATATGAGGTCTAATAGATTATGGCCATTAGAAAAGATATGAATCAAAAGAATTATACATTTATTTAATAGAATCATAGTTTTAAATGCTCCTGCTTTACAAAACGTTTGTCAATATCCCAAAAGTGCTGAAAATGAATTAGCCTACGTTTTTATCTTAGAGCAGTATAGCAGTATCAGTGTTTGTATTTATCCTGTCCACACCGACATGGTGACTTAGAGAACAGCTGAGGCCTGGAGTGGGGAGCTCTACGTCTTTCCTCTCCTGAATGAGTGGTGTGTTTATGTGATTACTATCGGCGTTTTTCCGGCAACTGCGACCACAAACATGTGGCATTTGACGAGTTTGCAGGCATTAGCGAGTCAACTGTCGAGGAATCATGTCAGGTTAAAACAGCGATTACCATTTTTTTAACTGTAGGTTGTAAGCACAGCACAGGCAAAAGACTTTGTGAGGAAAAGCTTTGAAAATGGTGTGTCTGTTCTACAACTTTAATAATCATTACTTCCTGGCTAGTCAAACAAATCAACATCACGATTATTGAGCAGTTGATGTTCCCGTGGCTACTAGTCATACATGAAGACATCTCCAATTGATTAATATTTTCCTACTGATATTTTTACCATTGTTATATAGCCCCCTACCTATCATTGGCAACATACGTCTTATTATTTCTTATGTCTATAAAGTCTTAACAGATGGTAGTTTGTATTTCTCTCTGAGATCTCTTGTAGTTTTGCCAACAATGCAATACTGGGTCATACAAATACTTTTATTTTCTTCAAATTTTCTAAAGTTAAACATAAAAAACTGTGTTCTGTAGTCATAGAGTGCCTATCGCGAGAGATCATCGTGCATGCAGTATCATCACTGTGGTGTTCTGCCTCATAGAGAGGGTGATCATTCTACTACCATTCAGGGGTTCTCATGTAACAATATCATCAATACGTTATAGTTACTGAATAATCTGTCGAAATAATCTCCCAGTATTCTCTCTGTCTGCCTCAAACCAAGTGCAATTATGAGTTTCCTTATCATGTATGGACGTTTCTCTAATACGAGGATACATTATGTTCACTGGACATTCCATCGAAGAGATCGACCAAGATACTCGACAGTCCTGTCCTATGCCCCATAGAAAAGGCAATTTCTCGATAACTCACCATGTAGTACTGTCTGCGATACATTAGACTCACAATCTGAATAATTGGAATGATCGTACAACGCTGTCGCTAAGTTGTGCCCGGCCGCACGGCGTAGGCAATCATTATTTTACCAAACTCGGCTCTTGTGAAAGTGTCACTAATGTGATGTATCATAATACATTATCATGCTCACGAAGTAACCTACTCTGCCCCATTTCCGCCGTGCCATTCATCATTTCGCCACTTTCCGAGCGAGCCTGCTCAATCAGGCTGACCCACCCTGGTATCAAGAACATTATGCAAGGTCGTCAGATCGACCTCTCGCTCATTACCCCAGGAGCGTATGGACCAGGGCGCTCTCGTATCCGGACTCAGGAAAGCTCGTTACACCTTCGAAAGCTGCTCGGGCGATAATGTGGTAGATGTGCGCAATGGATGGACTGGCCGATGAAAATGTCAAGCGCGTTATGTGGCAGAGTCTGATCGTATCAGAGCCAAGGGTTAAAGAGGAGGGGTGAATAACGGAGAGAAATGCGGGGCCAGCGTCGGAAATGAAAGGGTTGTAACTGTCGACACACTGTGGTAAGATAAAAACGGAGTAAATGTCCGTCGGCAGTTGAAATAAACAAGTAAGTATTATATAATACAGAATTTAGGATGCTGAAAACCCTTAATAAAGAAAAAATCAAAATACACATAAAACAAAGAAGTAAGGTTGAATTGTAGTGGTAACAACACAACAACAACACACTCTCACTCTTTTTTGGTGTTTTTTTTTTGTTGTTGTTCATCATCTCCCCCTTTTCATTCACATCTTCTTTCCAAGGTATGCCATTTTCGAAAATTCAAAGAAAAAAATTGACATAAGGATATACATTAAAAAACAAAATCGTGCTCTATGTTTCCAGTATAACAAAGAATTTTTTAGTATACTCTTTCAAGCAAAGAGAAACGCAGTTTTATTTTTAATTGAAAATTGGCTAATTTATTCCAGTTTCCTCCAACATTCTACATAGAAAATCCCTAAAACATAGCAATAGATGGAGTATTTTTGTTAGTTTCGAAATAGATTGAATGATGAGAACTGAAAGAGAGATGCTGTGAAGAAAATAAGAAGGGGGAGATAGAGCAAACTGGTAGTAACACCAGGAACCACGTAGCTACGGTATTTATAACAAATCGTATACTTATGAAGATCCAAACAGAATTTGTCTTTTTGTCCCTGCCTTGAGGAGATGGCGCACGAGGCATGGATGAATGTAGTGTGTCCTCTTATATATTCCACATGTACATCCAGTTAGGACAGAATTAATATGGATGAAAGGCCATCCTTAAATAGGAGATATTTTGTGATAAATGTCTCTTACTTATAATGAACATTTCCTTCCTCTCTCTCATACTGTCTTTTTCTTTATATTCTATTACTATCTGTTATTGCTCTCCTTCCCCACTCTTCCCCTTTTCCCCAACCGCCTCCCTCTTTTGTTTTCTTTAGTTTCCTCTCCATTTGTCACTTTTACCATATCGACTCATTTAGTATCTCTTCGTGTCTCCTTGTCTGCGAACGTATGATCTCCTTGAGTATCTTTCTCTCTCTCTCTCTCTCTCTCACTGTCTCTCCTTTGCTATTCTCGTCTGTGATTTCCCCATTATTGCCATGTACCAGCCAGATCCTCTGTCACTCCCTTCATCTCTGCAACACTGACTAGGATAGATTACACAAGAGTATCAGTTGATAAACGACGTCCATCACGTCTAGGGATATGATATTGCCCCTGCCGTCTATTACTCAAACGTTTAGCTTTGAGTGTCACCAGAACCACAGTATTCTGAGGGACAAATTAAATATCAAATTGCTAGGAGATGAAACGACCACGGTTTTACTCAACATCTCAGGTTTGTGCGGCTGCAATCTGCTGGTTTTTTTAAAAATTGTATTTGTTTGGGGGAGGAGGAGGAGGAGGGGGGGGGGGAGGCGGATAAGGGGAGAGGATAGAGAGGGGGGGAGGACGGGGGAGGGTCTGTAATGTATAATACAGACATTTTCTAGGCGACCGTGATTTAGTTTCGTACACTGTGAGGTGTACAATAATTTTCTTCTTTTGGCTCCTCCTTTTTTAGGCATCTGGCTAATCTGTTAGTCATTTTTAAAAAACTGCTGTCATCTTGTGAAAGGAGAAACTGCAACGACTATTACCATAGATTATACTGAAGTGAATAATAAAAAAAAAAAGAGGGGAAAACATCACCCTCTATATTAACCTCCACTTCTCTAAATTTCAAGAGGCCATGACTTCATTAGTCCAATGTGTATAATTATTCACAAGAACATGGTCCTAAGTTAACTTCAGTATTTCTGTGTTATCCTTCTATGAGGTTAGGATGCACTCTAGATAGCCGTACATCAGTTTCACACATTGCAAACTATCACTTCTCACTGGTCTTTGAAAATGTCTTACATTGCCATTTCTAACTAATTTCATCTTAAGTCATGTTCTCAGTTTCTTCCTTCCAAACAGGGGCATACATCTGGCCCCGAGACAACTCTCCTGTCCGATATCTATCAACTGCTTGAGAGCTGAATATTCGACTGCAACTAAAATTTAATATTTCCTTTGGACCAAGAGTTTCACTGATCAGAGTACAGAGTGTGATATCACTTTGTAATTTAATGATCCATTGATTATGATCTCAGTGTCCTGAGGTTAAAGATAAAACCCTCAACCGAGAATTACAAGATTGTACAAAATGAGTGATAGAATGGTCATATCTAGACAATTTTTTATGTTGTATAACATTTTTGCTTGCTTTGGGGAATAGAACAAAGCTGTGGGGGGTCATTAACATGATCAACATTGTGAATCAGTTGTGATACACATATAAGCGGTTTCCAGTAATTAGAGTATTCACCTTTTGTACACTGAATTCTTTTAACTGGAACTTTTTATTCACGTCAATTGGAGTAGTGATGATTATCCAAATGCCATAGATTATAATGGCAAAGAAAGAGTAGAGGTGTTAAATTCACGCACACTTCTAATTTCACACGATTTCTTTATTCAGGTGATCGACAACATAAGAAAAGTAGCAATGGTGAAACTTAATAATATTTTGTCCTTCTTGAATTGTAAAACAGGCCTGTATTTCAAGGGTAGAGTTTGATTTGAAAAGAATGTCATTTCGGCCTTTGACGTACAAGTTAAATCAAAGTTGCACTTTTCCTATTAATTAAAAAAGATTATCCTGAATGTGTCTCTCTAGCCATTTTCTGTTAATGTCATGGAAATCTTGCAATTAAAAACAGGCGCCTGTATGCCAAATTTCTCGTTTGCAATTCAAATCTGGTACGTCACGACGAACTTTTTACATTAACTTTCTTTTGCCTCTCAGTGCGTCTCAATGAAATATTTAGCATTTTCTATTTCTTACTTAAAAATCTTACTAGTTTTATATTTTGCTCAGCACATTAATCTGTACCACGATGTAAAGCGAAGGTAAATGTTTACGTCTCTTTTTCTTTGTGTTTTTAGTACCTCATTTCTATGATGAGGCGGGGGCCAGGAAGGAGCGGAAGTTAAGAGGGCAAAGGTTAGAGCGTGCTGAAGCACAATGTAGCCCTCGGGTTCTGGAGCTTTTTCTTTTTTCCCCCTCTTCATTTGTGCGGCAGTTTTCGAACCGGAGCTGTTTAGTCTCCGCTCAGTCTCTAGATTTATTAAAGTCAAGACCGATTGAAGTAGTTGCCTGAGATTTCGACTTTTTCTTTTTCATTTACTTTGTATTCCTCCCTTCCTTGTTTCCGTCCTTCCCTTCTTCCATCGTTCATTCTTTCGTTCGTTCCTTTCTTCTTTCCTGTCCTCCATCATTCCTTCTTTGAATATCCATTCCCTTCTTCTTTAAAATAACTATTTTGTACCGTTTGCTTCCCCTGGTTCATCATTTCTGTTATTTTCATGCTTTGTTTCTGTCTCACTTTTCGTCTGTCAGTATTTTTTGTCTTTCTTTTCTCATTCACCTCAAAATCTAATACAGTTTCTGACTTTTGGTAATAGCTATAGATGTTGGCTTGAGATCGGATACCAGTGAAACCAAAATTTAGACTTCATTTTCTTTTCACCATAAAATCTGCTTGATTCTAGCCACACGAGATCACATCATTCGCAAAATAGAGAAAATAATATCAAAACCAAAATTACAACTCTTTTATCGAGAAAGCTCTTGAAGTAATAAAGCGGCGCAAATGATTAATATCCGCTGTGCTCGAGTGGGGCGACGATGACAATAATGTGAGATTTTCCTTTTGATCAGTAACCGTATTTATTCTCTATTGTTCCCTTGATCAAATCTTAATGTTGATGCATTCAGATGGCTAGGATTGCATGTAGTTTTTGAAATGTTCTGCTAAATATAGGATGTTTTGACGTATTCAGATGCGGGCGGTCCTAAACTGACAATTAATAATTGTTATTATGATTTTAAAAAAAAAAATCAAGATGAAGTAAAAAAAAGAGAGGGAAAGAGAGAGAGAGAGAGAGAGAAACAGAGAGAAAGAGAGTCATCGTTGAAGAACAAAATTGAAAGTTAGCTAGGGAAAGAAAGAAAAAAATGAGGAGGTGGGGATTGAATAATGATATGGGAAAGAAAAACGAAAGAGAAAAAGAGCAAGAAAGAGAAATAAAGAAAGAAAAAAAAAGAAAAAAAAGAACACGGAAAGAAAAAGAGAAAAGAAAAACCAAGAAAAAGAGGATAACAGAATGGTAAAGCCAGAATAAAACAGGGAATGATAATTTGAAAAAATATGATAACACAAGATGATAACATGTCAGGCATGAAAAAAAAAATCATGATATGGATAAGGCCTGTTATGTGTAATGAAATAAGGCTAAAAAGTGAACTTGCTAATAAAATAAGGTAAATGAAGACTAAAAGTAAGCTGAAAGGAATGCCAGATAATTGTTGAGAGAGATACATTCGTTACTTTTAAATTTTGTAATCAAATTAAATTAACCTAATTAGACTCTGACAGTTTAATCGTCCAATTTTGTAAGAATCGAAAACTAGTGAAACTGGAAGACAAGTCGGCAATTTCTTGTTCTCTTTTTCTTTTTTTCCTTTTATTTAAAAAAAAAATCAGTGTGGAAAAGGATCAGTCCCTGTTACATTCATGTCCAAACTTCCAGAATGCCTCATTATGATAAATTAATAATACATGTCAAGCTCTGCCACCAACCTCAGGACGATATTCAAATTCTGTTTCAGGTATTACATTGGCCTACAGTCGGAGCCAAGGTTTCTACTTTAGCCAGGTAGATCTATTATTTCACTGCTGTTTCCTGTGAAGGTGAAGCACAGGCCAGCGAGTCGCTCTTAGTGTACTCAAATAGTAATTAGCCGGACCAAAGAAAACGACGTGTACGAAATGCTAGGAATGTCTTTTTTCTCCGCGCCGCCGTGTCCAGTGGACTCTGGCTGAGGGGCGGGGTTCTGCCATGGTAGCTTTTGATGGCGTAAATGGGGGGTAGACCTGTGGTGTATTGATAGTGATGATGGTTGTGATGATGGTGGTGATGATAGTTGTGCATGATAGTGGCTGTGCTATGAGTATGATGATGGTGAGGAAGTGCATTTGGGGAGGGGGGGGGGGAGGGGAGGGGAAGGGAGGAGCATGGAGAAGCTTCAAGTAGCAAATTCGCATTTCTAATGAACAGTCATTCTAAAGCATTGTATCTTAGGGATTTCATGACTCGAGAAATGGGAAAAAATAATTTTAAACATTAACGAGGATTGATAGCATGAGAGAAAAAGAGAGGGGGGAATAACCCAGGGAAAGGAAGGGAAAATGGTTATTCTGAACGCCAGAATTTTGTATTTCTAACTGGGATATTTATCCAATAATCTTCAGCTATACAGTTATTTTGGGCAGTATACTTACGGCTATCTTACCCTCTGTTGATATTCTGAATGATTAGAAAACAGAAGAAAACTGCGAGACAGGCAGGAGAAATACAGTAATAATTAGAAACAAGTGATGAAAGAGGACTGCAGACAATGTGAAAAGACAGACAGAAGAAAGAGGGAATAAAAAAGGATATTTATTTTGTGGACAGATCCTGATCTCTACCCATCAACCACTGGACATATTTCTTTAACAGGCTTTATAATATATTTCAGGGTAGTTTACCTCGAGAGTTAGAGGATCAGTGAAAGATACACAAGACAGAGATTTTGAAGTCATGCATTGCAGTAACTTTAAGTCAGTCACCGTCAAAAATATTGAGGGGAAAAGTGTATTACAGTCATGGATCAAAAGAAGTAATAGCACTTTCCTGTCCAACGCAGCAATTAATAAAACAGACAAAGATGGATCTACCACCTAGCTGGAAAGATCGTATCTCCTATATTGAAATGTTCTGCTTGAGATCTCAACAAAAAGTTGCTTAGCTGAATTAAAAACGTCTAGAATTCCGCCTATTAACGTAAATCTTTTCAATGTAAATTTTAATTGTATGAACTGAATGAAATATCCCTCGTAGCAGTGCGCTGTTTTTTTTTTCATTCTTTCTTTATGTCCCTCAAGGACTGAATTCTAAACCTTCATTAAAAACTTCTCGACGTAAGGGTATTTAGAGAAAACTCTTAGTTAACACAATGAAGCGAAAATGAAAAAAATGAGGAGGGAGAGGGAGGAGGGGGATTGGCGGTGAAGAAAGTAAAGGACGAGAGGCTACGTACCGTTTTGAATCCGAAGGCCCCGCAGGGTGACAGTAGTAGGATGGTGATTACTATAAAAGCGAAGTATTTAAAGAGCTATTCACGCTTTCGCTACACGGCGCTGTGATGTGGAAAAACGCTCATGTGGACAAACACTGAGAACAAACGCTGGGAAAACATGGAAGCTTGTTATCAAACAGTACGCGGACAGTTTTCAAGAACTGCTTGGTCTATAGACCTAACCTGGAGGTGGGCGGGAGGACTCCAGGCAATCGGGGCTTTATGAATGGATTACTGTTCGGGTAGCGGGGCATCTGACGTACTGTTAATGAGAGCCCAGTAGTGGTAGGTAAAAATCTTCAGTTTGCTAGACTGTGTGAGACTGTTTAAAATGGTAAGATGAATGGACAGGGGCTAGACCTCCCCTGCAAGTCATAGCTTTTCAAATTCGCCTTCATCATGTAGGTCGGGTTAGCACGTCAAGTTTAACCTGAAAAGATTCTTAACCTGATTTCTAAACATGGCATTAATTTTTGGTCCAATTAGTATTGTAAGTGAAGAAAAGAAGGAATCTGTGGGTGGGAATGTACTTATGAGTATAAATCATGTATAATATGAATGCGTGCGTGTTGTGTAATATGTGCGTGTGTTTGGCAGAGAAATAGAGGTATATGAAAATGGATGGCATTATAGTATGATGTGAATATGACAGAACAGGGAGATAGTAAGAAAACACTGAGCACGTAAAGCAATCCCATCACTGTCTCACTCACTCACATATTCACTGACTGACTGACTGACTGACTGACTGACTGGCTGACTGACTGACTGACTGACTGACTGACTGACT
>JBCEWB010048453.1:0-14282 GCA_039654565.1 Peronia peronii | reverse complement strand
TAGATAGATAGATAGATAGATAGATAGATAGATAGATAGATAGATAGATAGAGAGAGAGAGAGAGAGAGATAGAGAGGTAGAGAAAAAAGAGAATATATTCAACAAGCAAAGACAGGAGAATGATGTCTCGTGGCATTTTCATTGAAAGAAGACAGCTGGCCGAGCCATGCACCAAGAGCTGAGATGTACACATCACCTGTGTTTTCTGTGCAATAAAAACAACATTTCACTGAACGCCCCTTATCGTCTACTGGGATTATCTGTTCATGCATTTATTTTGTTCCTTAGTGAGCATCAAGCTGGCTTAGCACAGCACCTGTGGGGAGGAATCCTCGTAAGTGCGTAAATAGAAAATTCTTCATCGTTTTCTTTTCAGAGCGTCTACGCTAAGCTAATTATGCTCTTCGGGATTTTCTTCCAGGGTCTCTGTCCGTATAGTAACCGCCTTCTTCAGCGTGTTTCTTTTCGTTTTTTACCCTAGTTCTTCCCTTTTACTACCTGCGAGTACAGGTATTTCATCATATTTGTTTACTATATATTCTCCTGCTGCATTCTGTCCTGTGCTCAGCCGTCTCCTTAGAATGACAAGGTTTTATCTAACTCCGTTCTACAGACTTTCGAGGAAATGGAGGGATTGAAATTTTGCGTGCTCGTAACTTCCATTTATTAATTTTGAACCTATACTCTCTGGATAGTACATAGATCTAGAAATAACATTACACTGTATTCGCTACAGCGGAGGCTTGCAGAGGGAATGTGCAGTGTTAAGGCTTCAGCCCTAAAAGCGGAGATACAGCTTTGTCATTCTAGGGGAACTCATGTAACAGCTTATTCTGTGACAGACATAGTATGGCTGTGAGTATTCTGAGCCACTGGATGGAACTATGGTCATGTGATTTTCTGATCTGAGCAAAGGTAGGACAGGAGACTAGAATAGATGGATGAATGGATACAGGGATGGATGGATGAAGACGGGAGTGGAGGATAAATGGATTGATGATTAGATAGATAGATGGATTGATGGATAACTGGATTATCAGGATGGATGGATGGATGGATGGGTGGATTTACAAACGGACGAACGGACGGATGGATAGATGGCTGGATGGCTGGATGGATGGATGGATGGACAGACGGACGAACGGAAGGTTTCCTAGCTGGCTGGCAGGCTGGCTGGCTGGCTGGCTGGCTGGCTGGCTGGATGGATGGATGGATGGATGGATGGATGGATGGATGGATTTCAGCACAGGGAAACCAATGGGTGTAGAAAAAAGGATATGTTTTAACGAAATAATCAAAGAGATTACAAGTCTATTTGTGGTTATCTCGTTTGGCCGTATAGATTGTGTTGTATGTGGTATCATTTGCAAAACTTGGACAAATTATCAATAGGATGATCACGACGGAAGCTAAGTTCTCTATTGGGTCTATCACACCCCAAGACTAATTTGAAAACGTTAAGTATGCAATAGTACATGCATTATCATTCTGTGTATTGTCCATGCCATAGAGTGGAGTTAGAATGAAATCATCACTATTTCCGTTTATTGCAAAGTATCTGTGCAAAATCTTTTACCTCCTGATTTCCCTTTGTAAATAGTCTGTCTGACTTTCCCTTTATTTGTCATCTTTTTCCAATGTCACACTTGGAGCTACTGTGCTGACTCTCAAGATTTGTAAAATAATGTTTTTTCTTACGTGTATTTATATTACTTTGTTTTGTACCGCCAGATTACATAATTTGATTGATCCGAAAAACTGTAACACTATCTCCGACAAAGACTGAAAATTAATCCTTTTTTTTTAGGGTGTGACTCATTTCAAACGTTACCACCATAATTTATTTCAGAGCTACCAATTTCAGAACTCTAGGAGGGGAAAAATAAAGGAGATTTGAAAAACACGGGGAGCTTATTTTCTTTCGGAATAAGTTAAGTTAAGGTGGATGTGAAAATTAATTTACCTCACGTGCCAGTGACAGCCTGGCTCGTGCAGCACTTTCCCCGTACAGGTGGCTTTTTTGTACAAGTGTAGTTTTCAAACTCCTCCGGCCCTCCTCCCCTCCCCCACTCTCACCTAATCCTTCCCCTGCTCTTGGTGCAAACTCACTCAAACAAACAAATATACGTCTTCAACCCAGCGTGAAGGAGGCCAATAGCTACAGAGCTCATTCATCAAACACTGTATCTATATGTATATGTATTTCTGTCATACTTTTATCTGATAGAAGAAAATTGGCGTACACAAAGCCGACCAAGCCTTAAACGGAAGACTTAATTTATTTTTTTTTTTTCGAGATTTTAAATAAAAAGAAAGAATTGCGGGCCCTGAGAAAGACGATAAATTCTGGTTTTTTAATAGTCATACAATAGCAAGTCCAACCTTACAATGAGCTACTTTTTTTATAACCAGCAAAGTTACTTTTCTTTGTCAAGTACAAGAAGTAGAAAACAAGCACCATAAAGAGGAATAAACTTCAAAATATGAACTACCACGAATGATAAAGAAATATTTTAAAAAATAATCAAATTGTGAATTTTTCAAAATTTTCTGTTGCCCTTGTCTCAAATGCTAGGAGAAAAACCATTTTCTTTCCTTTCTTTCAACGCCTACAATATTATTGTATTTCTGTACCCCGCAAAGGGAAGTAATTCGGCTGACAGTCAAAATGGCTTATCCGCTGGGATGGTACTCGTTTATATTTCCATTTAAATATCAACTAAAGTATCTTAAATATGACGAAAGATCGTTTTAGAAGAGTGTTCTCTTAAGCGGTTTCTTTCGACCTTCTTAGGGTTAAAAAAAATTACCAGCGCCCTCATTTTCTTTTTTAAACGAACTCCGGTAAATCGGTCAGATCTGTAAAACGCGACAACAAAGGCAAGCTCATCAATAACTGCACTGTATATGTTGGAAAGGCATCGGTGTGGGGAACAAATGTGCGCTTTTTACAGAACCAGGGCGATAAACAAGTGGCAGAATGTTTGAGTTGGTGTGTTTGTTTGTTTGTTTGCTTGCTGTTGTTAATGTTTGAGTTGGTTGCTTTTGAGACTGCTCCTTTGTTGTTGTTATACTGTTATTGTTGATGTTACTAGCTGTTGTTGTTGTTGTTGCTGTTGTGGTTGCTGTTGTTGTTGTTATTGCTGTCGTTACTGCTGCAGCCTCATTTTTATTCTGATTGATATTACTCCGTTGTTGTTATTGTTGTTGTTATTGTTGCTGTTGTTGTTTGCTTTTGGTGTTGGTGCTATTATTGTTATTGTTATTTTTTTATCTTTGTTTATTATTTATTTATTTTGGTCGCTGTTGCAAATCTGAAAACATTCGTTTACAATATTACTCCTAGCATATTCATGGGGACGACCCAGTCAAAAATCGCCTATTTTATCTCACGTCTAGATTCTAAGATTCACAGCTAGTTCCTTTCCAAACAAAACACCCATGTCATTCTGTTTCTCTCAATACGTATCAGTTCAACAGTTAGCAACATTGTCCTCACGGCAGTGGCTATTGACACATTGACACATTCACGTTTAAGAAGGCTGTTATATTATTCAAGTTATAGTTTACTTTGTTCAGCTATGTGTAAAAATACTCACCCAGAAATAAACGAAAGCAAATACAGCTGAGATGGAGCTTCTAGCACCAGGAACGATAAGAAAGGATGGAGGGGCTGAAACGAAACGAACCGAAGTTACATCTAAAAAAGAATGCCTGAAAGGTCCTTACAAAAAAGTTACCAAGCACGGAATTCCCATTGTTTCAGTGGAAATCGCTGGTGGTCTGTACGTTTTTTGGCGGTAGAAGTGTTCTGTGTTATCGCTCGTCGGTACACTTTTTTTTTCCTTTCTTTGATAGGAGATGGAAAAAATAGACATAAACGCACAAGGAAACAAAAAGGTCAGCAAAATCACTGCAGATGAAGTGATCCCAAACAATGGCAACAGTAACAGAAAAAACAAAACAAAACAAAACTGAAAATCTTTGGCCACTTCAGCAATGGAGAGAGGAGTTTCAAAAAAAAAAGTAATGGGGGAGAGATTGTCAGGATGATAACATAGCGGAGTCTTTGGGAACAACGAAGTTCAGGCAAACAAAGAAGTAGCAAGGGGAAAAAGTGTGTATGTGTGTGTGTGGGGGGGGGGGGGGTAGGAAGGAACCATCCAAACGGGACAAAAAACAAGGAAAAGAAACGTCTAAAATGAAAAAGTCCCAACATTTTCCAAGATTGCTTATTTTCCAGCCAGTATTGTCTGTCTGTTTGTCTAATGATTTTCTTTCTTCTTCTTGTCATCTGCAGATACACCACCCCGCTGTTCCTGTAAATCTTCCCGATAGCAGCAGCTTCTGGCTGAAAAAAAAATAGGGGAAACTGCGCTGTAACCAATCCAGCCTGTGGAAACTTAGGTCGGAACTGTCTGGACTGGAGAATTACTTGAAACGTGCTGAAACTTTTTCTCAGATTTTGACCAGAGACTATCGAAATTTTCACCCATTTTCCTTGGATGCGATAGTATAACTGGACATCATATGGAAATTTATTTGCGTCTGTGATAATTTCATCTGAAGGTGTTTGAAATTCTGTTATATTTTCCTCCATAATACTACGTCCATGATCGTCAGAAGATATGATGAATTTATTTTGGAAATCTGAGCTGTAGGCTGTCACCCGTCTTGAAAACCTTGAGCTGGAGAATAGGAGACGCCTCTTCAATACCTGTAATGTATTGACCGCCCTGATTAAAGTCAAATTAGTAATCAGCTTTTCAATATTGCTCGTACCTGAGCATTTTCACAGATAGAGAGTGTTGAAAACTGAATCTCACCTGAACATTTTCCTACCAGAGAACAAAGCACAACAGCCTCGAAAAATAAGAAACAGTCGTTCTAAAAGGTCTTCCTTTTGACGCCAGCACCGATCTAACCGCTCGTCACTTGGCGGTATGCTGAGTGATAGGGCTGGATCAGCTTTCATCAACTCGTTACTGGCAACTGTATAACGAGGCAGATATCATGCCAGTAAATCTATTATGATGATGCCAGTAAGCCTGTTGTGCTATTTTAGTCAAACCTTCATCATTTTATAAGGCTTTTGTTTTCCCGTTCTTGCTCTAGCAAAAAAAAAAATGAAGCTGAAGGATCTGGTTGCCAACTCTTTGCCTCGGGTCCGCGGGAAGAAAAAGAAGGCTGTGGTAACTATTCCTCCACCAGCATCGCCAGCTTCATCCTCATCCACGATAACAACAACAAAAGCGGTGGTAGCTGCACCTGAATCGGGATTTGGAGTAGCCACGAACATTCCTACCAATGGCATCGGTTTTGATAAGAACAGAAATCGGTTTCATACCAGCGGATCACGAAGTTTGTCACATGAAATTTTCATCGACGGTCCTGATATTGCCGAGGCCAGTTGGAGAGGTAATGCCCTCTATCGAGGACTGGAGAGGGAAAGGGCTGTAGAAATGAATTCTCGCATGATGACTTCTAGCTATACGTCATCTCGTGGCATAGTGACGTCACACAGTGCTGAGGGTTTTTCGTCCCAGTTAATGATGATGTCTCGCAGCTATGACTCTCGTATGGCGGTGTCCGACTACAACGGCTCCTGCTCGCAGATGTCCTCCATATCGGAGACAGGGGTGGAGCCTTACATCCCTCAACAACATCAGTATTATCATTGTCACTATCATCGTCACAACCATCATCATCACTACCACCATCACCACGTCCACCCAAAACCAATGACGCCTTTGGCTCTGAATCAACAAGAATTAAATACCCATGCTTGTCCTGCCAAATTTCCGGGGTCTTTCAAGGCGGAGGAGGTGGCCAAATCAGAGCCAGGCTTTTTCAGAAAGTCCTTCGCTTCCTTCAGGAGTATGAGAAAGCACAGCAGTAAATCTTCCAAAGACAACAGTGCAAAAGCTGCTGGCACTGACCAGATGAGATGTTCTGTGTGTCCCTATCCAGACACAACTTTACCTGATAGAAAGTCAGCTGAGAAAAGGCCAGCCAAGCCCAAAAGAAAAGGCTTGAAAGGTTTTTCGAGATTTAAAGAGAACAAAGAATTACCGGCTTCGGAGAAATGCGATAAATCTTGGTATTCTGATAATGACACCATCGCAAGCCCTACTATTTCTAGAGCGGACCCCAGTGCTCCTATCTTAGTACCTTACGAGAGATCTAGAGTTCGCGAATGTTCAGTGGAAAGTTGTTCGTCTCGTTTGTACGGCTCTCGTGAAGGCTCCTGTGCAAGAGAGGTAGACCCAACTGGTTTCGATTCTGCATCCCTCTCCGGCTACGAGTCGGATCTCCCACGGAGCAAAGTTCATAGGTCAAGATCAAGAATTAAGACCAATCCTTGGCTGCCGTCACCTCAGCCGTCTCTGACCGGAGGGCGCAGGGCGGATGGTTCAGATCTGAGAGAATCTAAAGAGGATATTGCAGCCATGGAAGAGCAGGCACTGAGGGTTCCTCGCTCAGCTTCTTTCGAATATCAGAAAAGTGGAACGTCATCTTTTCAAATGCTGGGTTCAGGCAGCATGAATAGAGATAACAGTGCCCAACGGCATAGATCTTTAACACCAAGTGATCTGAAAACGACTCTCAGCTTGGACAGGGCTTCTAAGTCCCCACCTGTGGTCAAGAAATCTACTTGGTGGACGGTTAATCAAGTGCCACAGGCTGGCCCTACAAAGTGTAAAGCCACACCCGCTCAGTCATCTACGCTGAATGATCTTAGCTCTGATGCTCCACGCTCCAGACCCACGTCCATTGTCTCTCCAAATTCTGAGTTCGTAATGCTAGCGGACAATCTGGAACAGCTAGCTAACAACATCAGTTTTGAATACGAAGACATGCTGGACTCTACGTTAGAAAGCGTTTCTGTGTGCCAAGAAGATGGTCAGGCCTCTATCCAAGAGCTTCTGACCGATGAGGAAAATGGTAATGCTGCCAAAAAGAATCAGGGATCAGGGTTTCTGAAGTCTGAAGGAGGTGCCCAGAACGCTCACAGTCCAGATTCTGGTATTGGTGGACTTGGGTCAAGTGATGGTGACGATGCTCAAACCCCAGGAGCTGGGATGGAACTGAAAGTTGTATCCATGGATTGTGTGTTCACTCCTGGAGCTCCTGGACGAGATGACCAGACTTTCAGTAAACAACTGAGCCAAAGTGTAAATTTCCCCGTCATGAATAGGTCTGGTGATGGGAAAAGAGGTAATATTTTTGGAATGTACGGACCCTCAGACAGTGGAGACAGACGCCACAGAAATATTCAGTGTGATACTACAGATTACAAAGTTCAGATCAACACAGCCAAACAAAGTGCTAGAATTTTCAAGAGTACAGTTCAGGATGACGATAGCTCAGCTACAATTTCAGAATCAGATATTGACAACACATCTTATCAGGACAATTCTAACATTACCTATAATTCACCTGATCATAGCTCAAATCCCCTACAGAAAAGATCCTCTCCTTTGCTCAGGTGTAAAACAGAGGCACACAAATGCAATACAAATCCTGCACTGATGGTTGAAGAACGGTTAGATATTCAGTTTCAGCCTGTCCATCGTCACTTTTATGGTCCTGGTGTTGTTATGGGAACGGGAGCTTCATCACGTGACCCTGTGGGATATTGTAAGGGCAACGGTGTTACTGGAGCAACGCCATGTAGATATTCTGACCCAACTGATGGTATATCTCGCAGGGCAGCTCGACCTAACGTTTTGAAGACAAACCCCTCAGCCACACGCTGCCCTCGCCAACTGAACGACATGGAGAAGGGGGCAGGTAAAAATGAAAATGGACGCCCTTGGTCGGATGAATTTGACTTCCCACGAAACATTACAGTCTTTGAGTGCGTGGAATCTCCCACAGAAAACTGGCAGTGTGATGGCCAATTTTCAATGTGCAGCAGCCAAGACACTGTTGTTCTCGAACAGGCTATCTGTGATACCAACAGTAACCTCGAGAATCACAAACATCAGAACATGACTGACTGTTTTCAAAATGTAGAACTCGTGGTGAAGCTTGATGACAATGATGCGGCTAGTTTATCCCAGCACACTGCCGAAATGGCTTCGGAAAATACAAGTCTAATGGACTGTAATCTGGATAAATTAGACACAGAATCTCACGATGCAAGTTTTGAAATGAACGATGCCTGTGTTCAGACAGATTTTGATGATGACTTTTCGAGATGGGATGAGGTGGATACACTGGAGAGCCTAGAGGAGAATGCTATGGATCCGGCAGAAAGCACAAGAATCTGGCTTCTGACTGGGAACATGCAAGGATCGGCAGATACTGGCTACTCTAGTCTGACTAGAGACAGTCAGATTCTCATGGATGAAGATACGCTGTTCTTGGCTGGCGAACTGGAGGAGAGGGCGGCAGCTGAGAGATTGTCATTTGGAGAATATTCGACTAAAAATAGCTCAGGTGACAGAACCCCGAGAAATTCAGCATACCTAGAATTGGCATTTGGTGGTGCACCCACTTTAAACAATCAGCCAGTTTTGTTGGCTGGTGAAGTGATTAATCCACCCATTTCGTCTACGGATGACATTCGCTCAACAGAAAATAAATCACCAAAGGATGTACGTGTTGAAAATCCTGAGCCATCCGGTGCTCAACCACAGGTTGTATTGAGACAAAAGTCAGGTACGCTGAGGTCCATTCCCCAAGCGACTGTCAATCAGATGTTTTCCAATATTGAGAGTCAATTTCAAGAAATTTTTCAACAGATTCATGATCAAGACCACGTAAGTCGTAGTGCAGAGGCCAAGCGTAATTCCTCAGATAGTTCTGACTCCACTTTGAAATCATTCACGTCTTGCGATCGCATAACTGGTGGGATCCCGCTGAGTGCCCAAGTGTCCATGTCACAGACCAGTGATTTCGATACAGGGAAAAACAAAACTGGCTCAAGTTCAAAATCTTCGTCTGAGGCGAGGGAAAATAAATACGAGGATCATGATTATGTAAATGTCCCATCCTCTAAATGTGGCCATGTGCACAGTCATAAGAACGGAAATCATGGCAGTTCAAAAGCTGGACTGAAGGATGCCAATGGCAATCTCATAGGAAGCAAACTCCTCCCAAACATTGAAAGACCATCTCATGTTGTTGGACTGTGCCGTGCTCCAAAACGAGAGTTGATTCAACCACATAAGTCATCAAAATCTCAGTTGAAAACAGCAACAGAATCAGACAGGGCAGATTATCTAGAATTCCTTCGAGACGAACCTCTAGATCGCTCCCATTTGAAACGGCCTCTCTTTCTGGTACCTGGCATAGGACCAGTGGACATGTCCTCTGCGGAGCAAGTCAATATCTTTGGTCAGATGCCTGCAACAGTCACCATACCAGTGGCTGCAACCTCTTCACCAGCAATGTCACCACTGACAACTCACTGTGGGAAAAAAGTTAGGTGTAAAAGAAAAGATCACAAGGAATGTGGAGGAGACTCAGAAAGGGGACATGGATCCGGACCCGTAAGTGCATCAGAAAAGCAACCAAGTGTGGAGTCTGTACCTAACTCAAAATTTCAGACATTTCCAAGAAAGCACCATACTCATTCAGGGAAACATGAATCTAAAATACACAGGGATGACTCTGCAGTACCCAGCCATCCTCAGCAGAGCTTTAGTGCTCCTGCACAAGAACATCAGCATCAGCATCACCATCATCATCACAATTTGACAAGTGTCGTTTCTCAGACTCCTTCATCAAAGGCACCGCCACTGTCATCATCGTTACCTTCAGCATCCTCCTCCTCCTCCTCCTCCTCAACCACTGTCTTACTTCCAGTGTCCTCTGAAGAACTGTCGCAGATTGATGACGTCACCCGAAGTCTGGCAGAACGGGTCATATCCCTGCGCCGTGAGAAAGATCTAGTCTATCGCAAAATTCAAGAAGCTCAGCAGGACGAGATGTTACGTCAAGAACAGAAGCTCCAGCTCCAGAGAAGTATCCATGAGCAGAGGAAGGAAGCCTTACTGGAAACTTTGCATGAACTTCGAGACCGATTGGAAGAACAGCGGCGTCGCCTGAAACAAAAGGACTCATCCTGCTAAGGACAGCTGTAAATTAAGAGATTTAGTAGTGTTTTCCATCATTAATCATTGACTATGTATGTTTTATGAAGTATAAATCTGAAGAGTATTACAAATGCTGTGAAACTCAGCAAAACGCACATTGTGGTATTTCACTCAAAAGTGACAAAGGAGGCTTTGTACTTACGTTTTTTTGCAATCCAAGCAAAAAGTGGTATGACTGATGTATGGCATAAACTATGGGTGAAACCAATACCTCTGGAGTTACAACAGGCAAATGAGTCAAATGATATGGAAACCAAGCTGCTGGCAACATTGTGGTACACAGTGAAAAAGTTATTGCAAGAGAATGAACAACCATGAACTCATCTTTTCACTGGATTTGGTGTCATGTTTATTGGCTTTTATTAAGGGCTTTTCTGTATTAAAATAAAAAATGATTCTTGAATAAGAAATAATAATAAGATGAATTTTTAAAACTGTCTCTGTCTGTCAGTAATGAAGCATTTTGATCTTGCGTGTAAGACCAGCCAGATAATTAACACATTGGTTCAAAAATTTCACCCATATGCTGTAGAAAAACACACGACATAACAACTGTAAATAACCATTGGTTTTATGTTAAATAGATTATTTATGGAAAGTTAGACGGGCTTTACTTTGCACATTGAGTCAGCATTTTCTGGTAGTATCTGTTTGCTCTCTGGTCTCTTTACCATTGCTGTGTCATTTGTGTCCCAATATGCTTTTGAAACAGACACCATGGTATAGAATCAGTGTTACCATATAATGTCAAAATATTATATTGTTGAACCACCCTTTCAGTAATGGCTTTTTATTTTGTACAGCCATAAATGTCTAATTTTGGCCATACAAAACTTGATGAAAACATGGAGGATGCAGTTATTAGAAATATATAATAGAAAATCAGATAAATTAAATCTACAGAACTGTGGGAGGCGGTGCATGTATTTATTGATGTTCTAAAGCCACATCATAATTGAGTTTTTAAGTATATGAATCTGTCATTCATTATTAAGCATTTATGCAATAAATTTCATTGGTGTTATGAGAATTTTGAGAGACCGGGATATGAGATATTATATTTGAGCAAAATGTTATCAAAGTATTGTAATAGTGAAGCTTCAGTGTATTGTTAATTTTAATATTAGACATTACTTTTGTGCAATAAATCTCAATGGTATGATGGGAGTTCTTGAAAGTAAGCATTATTATGGCCTAAGGTAGGTCATTTTAATATGAAACTAATGCTACTGTTGTCTTCAAAGAATTGTAGTCATATCACATGATACTTTATAAGGTTCTTCTCTGCAAAATACTTATGTCACCAGCCAAAATTTGCATTACTGCATCATCATCCTTTTGAATCTTTGCATTACATTCTCTCTCATATTTCTACCCTATTAGACTCCTTGTCAGGTGTCAAATCTTTCATGACAAATGTGAGATGAATCTCTTCTGTCGTAAACGCTGTACATGTAGTCCATTACAGTCATAACATTTCTTACTGCTATCATCCGACTCGTCATTGCCGTTTGTCCATCCATTATATGTATTCAGTTTTGTTAACGAAGGTGCAAACCGAAAGTTGTTAAATTGTCACCTCAGTTCACAGTTGTTGGAACTTCACTTTGTGAAAGAAATCAATGCTAAGTGCATCAACAGATTAGAGTCAATAGATTTTGATTAAGACTGTAACTAGACCAGACAGGCCATATTCTCTGTATAAGATTATTGTGGGTCATCTACATGTAGATTACTTATAAAATGAAAACTTCAAAGCATCTCTTCTCAAAATTCTAAACGATTGACATACAACAATTGTGAACTGAGGCGTCAAAGTATGTATAAATTGGTACTGTTCTAATTCATCAACAATAACTGAAGCAGGACTTGATTAACAAGATATACATAAGTACATAAGGAAAACGACAGTATCTGATATACAGAACTGATTTTCATTATAATGCACTCACTAAACATTTCATAAGAATTTCTTGAGACAGAACACATAGGTTGTCAAGAGTTGGTTTATTTAATACACAAAAAATAAAACAAACAACAAAAGAAGAAGAACTGATACAATGAAATTTGATAAAACAGATGGAGTGCCAAATTTTGAGACTGTTTGGCTCATCATTAGAGAAGCCACTAGTTTAATCTTTGTTATATATTGTAGTAATTAAGTCAAATCAAATCTGGCCGTATCAACCTTCAAATGAATTCACCCAATTGCCAAAGTTATTTAACATCTGAAATAGTCTACACGTAGACCTATAATTTCACACCAGACTGTCTATGTGCTATGTATGTTCTTATTTTGATACCCGAGGACTAATGATTTGAAGAAGCAACTCCAATTTTTGTGTGGAAGAACTAAGATCAAAGTTCATTCAAATTTCCCTAATGTGCAAGATTCCTTTCTGAACTATAGCCAGATGTTTGCTTTCTGTTATTCTTAGAAGGCATGTCTTTTTTTTTTTTTTTTACTTGATATCTCCAAATATCTCAAGACACGTGCAACTGCTTTACAGTTTTATTGATTAGCAATAAAAAAATGAATTTATTTTGCTTTGTCTCACTCTAAACATATTCACGCTGTAAATCATTCATGCTGTATATCAATCTGTAAAAATGCTGTTGGGTAAATGTACATATCTTAGATCTTATTTTCCACCCGACAAGATGTATTTTTTTCTTCTCTGTCCCAGATATTATCTGGAACATTGTACTGTAAGCAAACCGGAGACTGTTCTGAGGAACAACCATCTCTTTTTCTGAATCTCATGAAAGAGATATATGAAACTACTAAACAACAGAGAATGTCATTGGTAAGACAAGGATTTAACCTGTTGAATCCTACAGCCCGGTACACCAGGTAGGTTTTCAAGTGTCAAATTCCCCACAGCCCAGTAGGCCAGATTGACACACTTATCCCAGTTCTACAAACCCACTACAGTTAAAAATAGATCTAATAGGCTGCTTTGGGGCAAGGACATTTAGGACTACGATGATTACAAATGTGTGCGGCCATGGTGGCATTTGAGGCTTGTGTTTAAAATGAGAAATGTGCGTTCTCGGCCCAGAGGGCCAGGCTCAGGGGTTTTCAGGCACTGGTGACCAAGGTTCAACAAGGCAGCATCCTTACATGCTTACCAGAAAGCTGAGAATGTACCTGAATGTCTCCATTGGATCTGTCTGGGTAAAGTGATGATACGTACTTTATAAATGCCATCTATTGTCTGTTGTTATTATTTACTACAATCAAGTTTCTGATCTTTACTCTGTGTTCAAGGATGGCTGTAAAAATTATTCATCCTTAAGTGTTAATATTCTGTATCAAATTTTTCTTGACTGTGATGGGTATTTCTAGTTTTTTGTTTGTTTCTTTATATGTTTGTTTTAAATTTCTGTTCATTTTTCTTTACATATGTTATAGAGTTTGTTCTAATTTGTTCAGAGTTCTTTATTTTTCTTGATAGATGTTTTCATACATACATATAACTGTAATTTGTGAGCATATAATATTGTGAGATGATCCTTAATAGGGTTTAGAAGATCACAACATTTTTCATGTATCAGAAGTCAAATCGGAAACAAGATACAAACTGATTGCTTGAATACTTTTTGTTAGAATCATTATTATTTCATTGTGCAGTAATATTTTGGTCTGTAATTTTGTGACATGCAGAATATCTTCTTTGGACAACACGAGGAAATTTAAATAATCAGGTAATCTGAACCATCCAGTAAAAGTTTTTAACCAACTGGATGTCAGAAATAATTTAATCTCTGTCACAGACTTGGTTTTTTTTTTTTTTCGAGTACTATCTGTCTTTGAAAGTTGCTAGTCGCAGCTGTTTGTAGTATGATTTGTTGATTATTGAATACTTTAGCTGTACTATTATGCATGATCCAGCTCTCTTCATTCTAAAATACTTTTTCTAAAATTCAGAATTAACATTAAAATTATTCAAAAATATTTTTGGGAAGGAGGTGGGGGGGGGGGGGGGGGGTAATTTTCCCCCCCCAAAGATTGTTGTATAGTAGTTTTTTCTAAAAACAGTTCATTCATATAAATCGAATCACATTTTTATGTCGAGGGTCCGAAAGGAAATCCATCTGCAATAAATAATTCTGCAATGCGTGTATATGGTCCAGGGGAAACGATTCACTTTTCGGACAGATTTGTGCATTTT